>JAKVQR010000205.1:13981-58992 GCA_030462915.1 Petasospora meyerae | reverse complement strand
TATTCGCGTTTCCCGAATGATGGCTGGGAGAAGATCATTTGGTGATTTGTAGGCGTGTTCTGTTTTGAAGCATGAAAGCGTCCTAACTTTATCACCCCAATTCGTTCACAGTTCATCGATCATTGAGGTAATAATCGGGATCAGAGCCTTTGATTCCACTGCTGATTGAGTTACATCATTGAGCTGCCATTCTTTGCATTTGACGGCCACATTCCTCGTCACCATCTACAACAAAGCTGAGTTCCGAGAACCGACATACCCCAAACACCATCCACAATGTCGCTCGTTTCAACTATCGAGAAAAAAGTGAAGAAGATGTTCAAGCCACCTACGAAAGGTGAGACTTCTGAGTTGCGTGCCGGTCTTGTTTCGCAATACGCAAGTGAGCGTAAGGAGACCATCAAGCAGGTCATCCAGGCAATGACACTCGGTAAGGACGTCTCTTCACTGTTCCCAGACGTGTTGAAGAACATCGCTACCCATGATCTCAAGCAGAAGAAGCTCGTGTATCTGTATCTGATGAACTATGCAAAGACACAACCGGAGATGTGCATCTTGGCCGTGAACACATTCGTTCAGGACACAGAGGACCCAAACCCATTGGTGAGAGCACTCGCTATCAGAACAATGGGATGTATCCGAGTGGATAAGATTGTGGACTACATCGAGATCCCTCTTTCAAGAACACTCTAGGACGAGAACCCGTATGTCAGAAAAACAGCCGCAATCTGTGTGGCCAAGTTGTTCGACTTAAACAGAGAGGTATGCGTGGAGAACGGATTCTTGGAGAAATTGCAGAAGTTACTTGATGATTCCAATCCAATGGTTGTTGCCAACGCTATCAGTGCCCTTGCGGAGATCCACGAAACAGACCCATCTCTCCAAGTTTTCCACGTCGATGCTGCACTGCTGAAGAAGCTCCTACTCGCATTGAACGAGTGTACAGAATGGGGACGCATCACCATCTTGACTGCCATCTCTGAGTACGACTCAAACAGCGAGGAAGCTTCTCACATCATCGAACGTGTTGTGCCTCAACTGCAACACTCCAACACATCCGTTGTTCTGTCATCGATTAAAGTTATCTTGAACAACATCGAGAAAGTCAAGTCCAGACAAGAGTATGACAACTTCATGAAGAAGCTTGGTGCCCCATTGGCCTCCTTGGTATCCACACCACCAGAAGTGCAGTATGTCACTTTGAGAAACATGAGAATCATTGTGGAGAAGTATCCAGATTTGATGACCAACTATTACAAGGTGTTTTTTGCCAAGTATAACGACCCATTGTACTTGAAACTGGAGAAGATTGAGGTGTTGGTGAGACTGGCCACTGTACAGAACGCTGGTCTGATCCTCAACGAGTTGAAGGAGTACGGATATGAGTACGATGTGGAGTTTGTCAAGAGAGCCATCAAGGCTATTGGCCAAGTTGGAATCAAGGTCGGTAAGGCAAGCACCAAGGCCATCGACATTCTCATTGGACTGGTAACGGAAAGAGAGCTGTACAACGAAGTTGTTGTGGCATTGAGAGACATCCTTAGAGCATACCCTGAGAGATCGGATATGATAGTCACCACGATTGTCCAATCACACGAGCACTTGGATGACCCTGAGGCGATTGCATCGTTGATTTGGGTACTGGGTGAGTATGAGGGAGTGGAGTTCGAGACAAAGTTGAAAGATTATGTCGACCAGTTCAATGATCTAGACACCGTTGTTCAATCCACACTGGTGTATGCCATAGTGAAGGTGAACGTGAAGACAGGCCAGTTGCAAAGCTTGCTTTCGAAGATTTTCAACGAAGTGGACAAAGTGGAGAATGTCGAAGTGAGAGACCAGATCTACATGTACTGGAGAATTTTGTCACTAGATGACTCAAAGCACCTGCAACAGATCATCTTGAAGAACCTGGACAGAATCGACACTACTATCCCACAATTCCAACCTGAACTTCGTGAACTACTCCTGAAGGACCTCTCAACTCTCAACTCTGTGCTGTTCACTACAAGCGTGGGGAAGGGAGCAAAGACGACACAGATTACCAAGATCAAGGATGTCAGGCTCAACGTGCAGAACGACGAGAATCTACTGGACTTTGACGATGATGGAACTGCTACTGCCGAGGGTGGATCTGGTTCTATCAACATCTTGGATGAGCTAAACGACCTGTTTAGTTCCTCTACATTGCAACCAACAAGTGAGTTACCGACTGTTCCTACCCCACCACCACAACAGTCAGGTCAGCAGACTAGCAGTTCGATTTCGAAGGATCTCTTGGATCTCTTTTGAAAGGTGTGCTTTCTAGTATATAGTCATGATACACTCGACGTAGATAACCAGACGCAGATGGGCAAAGTATGTGGAGTAAATCTGTAGAGGATCTTATCATAGATGTCACTTGATGTCATACAGGACGAGTTCGCGATGTTGCTGTCAACCGCGAAAACGTCCTAGACTCCTACAGTTTCCAGATGCCGTATGTATGCAGAGAAGGAGTCAAGCTTGGCACACGGCACCCGGAGAGCGCTCCAAGTCTATCCTGGCGGGGTAGACCAAGAAGCTGGCAAATCGCTTTGGAGGGGTTATGATTTTCTCCCCCGGTAGGCTTTACAAGTTTGATGTGGGCAAAAGGGCCGTTTGGTATCCTTCGAGCCTTCGATTGTGCGCTGTGATTGGACACCTTCTTCTCTCAGTTGCGGCGAGAGAAACCCTGCATAGACAGCTCAAGAGTCAAAACCCTTTGCGATGGCTACTAGAAGTGGTGTCATCATGGGTTATGTTGCGACCCAAGTAGGCTTGCAGGATAAGCGGATCTACACCTGAAAGAAACCAAGGCGGTATAACAAAATTCTCGAAGGACTGCTTGGTCTTTTCAGATAAGGTCATGTAGTAGTCTAGGCGTATATACGAACTGGCAATACTGAGTCAGAGATCAAAGCCTTGTTCCAAAGAGAACACGTAGAATGTTGTTCCATGGGTTCTATCTCTCTTCGGTGAGGTTACAGTTACCAGTACTGAGTATGAGCTTGTTCAAGGCCACCCGATACTCTCAAAAGCTCTGACGTATGCCCTGAGCAAAATCCAATAAGAGCGAGGAAGGAATCAGGCTTGTGACTTGTCTAGAGAGAAGGTGGAACTCACTGCTCAGGAGTCAGTCGAACAGTCGATACGCCGGAAAAGAAACGACTGCCCACTATGGAAGGGTCCGGCCATCGGAACTAACGTATGCAGTTCATGTCTGCATCGACTGCATCCGGAAAATAATTTACCTGCCAAAAGGGCGACCCCTCTCAAAAATTCCACCATATGTCTTAGGGAATATAGGGATGTGGTCATATTACCACACGAAAAAGTGGTTACTTAGACCAGCTACAGCCTAGTAGAATGTAGATTTAAATCTAGGGTTCACCCGTAGCTATATATCTGCCACATCTCATGCATCCACCTTGTGTCCTTTCCAGCCAACCAGGTTGTTAATTGGTGCACGATCTGCATACGCTCTTATCAGTCAAAAGAAAAAGACGCCGCTTGCCAACCCACCTTCTCAAACCCCAAGGCGTACCGCTAGCATTTGGCTTGTGACTTCGTTGCTCCAGTCAATCTGAGATGTCTGATATCAGCCTACCATATCGCTATATCGCTATCGATTGTCTTGTCCGATAGTCGTCTCCATTTTTTCTATTCCGCTGGGCCTATCGATGGGGGGAGAAGTCATCGGATCGTCGTTATATAAGAACTGCTGTAAATCCACCCTCTGCGTAATCTACTTTCGTAGTTGACATGTAACCCCTTTTCCACCCCATAACGCCTTTATAAGACAATGTCCGACATCAAGAAGGAGGTTGCCTCCTCGACGTCTCGTTCATTCGATGACATTGAGCAATACCCACTCGACACAATCCTCTCCCCAACAGTTCCACACGACGATGAGCTCCTCGCCACACAAGAGGGTTACCGTTTGAAGAAGTCTCTCAAGGCCCGTCACATTTCCATGATTGCCATTGGTGGTGCTCTTGGTACCGGTTTGCTCATTGGTTCCGGTTCTGCCCTCTCCTCTTCAGGTCCTGCTTCCCTTTTCATTGGTTACTCTTTCATTGGTTTCTTGGTTTACATCGTTATGTGCTGTCTTGGTGAATTGGCCACTTTCATTCCTATGCCAGATGGATTCTCCGGTTACGCTACCAGATACGCCGACCCAGCCATTGGTTTCGCCGTTGGTTACTGTTACCTCTTCAAGTACTTGATTGTCACTCCTAACCAGATCACTGCCGGTGCATTGGTTATGCAGTATTGGGTCTCCAGAGATAAAGTGAATCCAGGTGTCTGGATCACTGTGTTCCTCGTCGTTATCATCTTGATTAACATCTTCGGTGTCAAGATCTTTGGTGAGTTTGAATTCTGGCTCTCGTGTGTGAAGGTGCTCATCGTGCTTGGATTGATTCTTTTGCTCTTCATCCTCATGCTCGGTGGTGGTCCAACCCACGACAGACTAGGTTTCAGATACTGGAAGGAGCCTGGAGCTTTCAAACCATACTCGGGCATTGCCAGTGTTCCAAAGGGTAAGTTCGTTTCCTTTGTCAACGTGCTTGTCACCGCTGTGTTTGCCTACTCCGGTACCGAGTTGGTTGGTATCACCATTGCCGAGGCTGAGAACCCACGTCGTAACGTTCCAAAGGCCATCAGACTCACTTTCTACAGAATCTTGGTGTTCTACATCTTCTCCGTGTTCTTGCTCGGTATGTGTGTTCCATACAACGACCCATTGCTCATCAATGCCACCAAGGCCTCCACTTCTGCCAACGCCTCTCCATTCGTCGTTGCCATCAAGAACGCCCAGATCAAGGGTTTGGACCACTTGATCAACGCCTGTATCCTCATCTTCATCTTGTCTGCTGCCAACTCCGACTTGTACATTGGCTCCAGAACCCTTTACGGTTTGGCTTGTAACGGTAACGCCCCAAAGATCTTCGCTAAGACATCCAAGTACGGTATTCCATACTACGCTCTTACTGTGTGCGCCGCCTTCTGTTGCTTGGCCTACATGTCCGTGTCTTCCAGTTCCTCCACCGTGTTTGGTTACTTCGTCAACGTCGTCTCCATTTTCGGTTTGCTCACATGGATCTCCATCTTGATCACCCACTTGTGCTTTGCCCGTGCTTTGAAAGCGCAGGGTATTGACAGAAAGTCATTGGCATACTCCGCTCCATTGCAGCCATACGGTACTTGGATCGCCCTTGTTTTGTGTATCATCGTGGCTTTCATCAAGAACTTCACCGTGTTCATCAACGGATTCAACTACAAGACCTTCATCACCGGATACATCGGTTTGCCAGTGTACGCCATTGCTTATGTCGGTTACAAGGTTGTCCACAAGACCAAGATGAGAAACCCATACGAGGTCGACTTGGTCACATTGAAGGCCGCTATTGACCTGGAGGAAGAGGAAGGAAAGATCAAGGATGCTGAGAGAAAGGAGAGATTGAGAACCAGCGGTAAGAAGGATGCTGAATGGTTCTACGAGACCTTCGTCTCCTGGTTGTTCTGATCTTCAGTCCACGTTTGTGCTTGTTAATTTCTTTCCCCCCTGTTCAGTTCTCCTCTTTTACAAATTTCTATATTTATATTTTATTAAATGCATGCGATAATTGATGATTACATACCCAAGTTGACTTTGAGAGTGTAGGTGACCACAAACGGTAATGTGATGACCAATGCTGGGTACTGTGCGAGTAACATCAGGGCATAACAGTCCATCTGCTCATGAGGCCCATCCAGTGGGGTATAAAAGGCGGTGAAGTACACCTGGGAAGTGGAAGATGGGACACTCCAACTGACGATCTGGATGAACCTCGAGATGTCATCGTCGAGCCAATGGGCGCTATGGAGTCTGTTGCTCCATAAAACACCGATGATGGGCATCACCACAAGTCTGGAGACAAGCATGAACAATAGCACTTTCCAGAACCCCTTGGGCATGGTGTTGATCTCCAAGCGGGCCAGTGTTCCTCCAAGAAGCAAGAGACCCATCGGGACACTCGCATTACCCAAGTAAGTGGTGAAATCCAAGATGAAGTCCAAAGGTGGTTTAGAGTCTGGGGCGTTGGGGATGTCGATGCTGTTGTGTACGAAGAGTGCACGAACCCAGGGGATCATGGCGACGAAGAAAGATAGAATGAGTGTAACAGATGGAAGTCTGATCATGTTGATGCAAATGAACTCCAACCATCCTAGATTGTACTTCTGGATGAAAGCGTCCACTGTTGAGCCCTGTAGAGATGCAACGTCCTCTGTAGCCCTGTAGTTCAAACCAACCTCCTACGTCACGGAAATTGTCTTTGAAAGGGTCTCCAAAGTCTGTGGGATTCTATCCGCCTCACTGTACTCTTCAATGATCGCCTGAATGGTTTGCCTTGAGCGCACTGATCTTGTAGAGTAGCCGGAGTCGTTTGTATTGGTACGACGCATTGAGAGGATGGATCCACTGGAGGGGCGTCTTCTGGTTCTTCTGGACAAAGAGGACATGTTGCTGTATCTTCTCGGTTTCGGCAGACGTTTCTGTACAGGCTTGGAAGAGGCGTTAGTGGAAGCCACCTCAGAAACACTTGGGGTAGTATGTGAAGTTGAGCCGTTGGATATCAGAGGGACAACGTTATAATTGTGGCCCTGTGTATCCGGGTTACTATTACTGTCAGCTTCGTCCTCATCACTTTCCAATGAATCATCATCTTCTTCGTCTTCTTCGTCTGCCTCGTCATCTGTGGAGGACACACTGGATGTCTGATTTTGTTCTGTATCGCTGCTCTTGAGTCCGACATCTTGCATCTCCACATCTTCCTTCTTAGTCTCGGTTTGTTCCTTGAAGTCCAGCCCAATGATCTGGAACATACCGCAGTTCATCATCAAGAACTGCTGTACAGCGGACATCACACATGTGAGTGCCACGGCTTTGTTCCCGTCTTCCTCTGTGAACACAAGACCAGAGTCCATACTTTGCACGTAGGCAATGGGAAGATCAGAGATGTTACTGAAAATACCAACAAAGAGCAGTCCAAAGCGCCATTTCTAAGGAACGGGGGTGATGAAACTGGCCAAACATGCCAATGCAAACCCTGTACCAAAAATGATCAACGCCGATAGTACAAAGACACCAATCTCTTTGATCTTGCTTCCTGATAGATTGGTGACGATCTTGTTGAAGAACAATGCAGGTCCGAGGGCGTTAACCACCATGTTGGAGATACCTCGTGATGTCTCTGTGGTGAGCATGTTGAACTTGACGAGCAGGAATCCCGTTCCCAAGATCAAGTAGATCTTAAGGATGGGCTTCACAGCGATGAAGATGACATCTCCTAGAGACACTGTTGTGTCGGACATCTTGGTGGATGGTTGAGTTTGTGAGTTGTGGTGGCTTAAATGTAGTAGGGTGTGAGTTGTTGACAGGTATAGTATGGGGAGTGTGGTGATAACGGTGTCTAAGTGATGGAACTGGAGAGGAAGTCTCACAGCGAGCAGTGGGAGAGATAAGATAAATAGAGGATAAATATGCCGGTGAGTCACGCGACTGTCTAATGAAAAGCGTTGGTGATATCAGATAAAACAACTTGCACAGCTCATCTCGTGTGCAGCCTATCGTTTACCAAACAAAAAAGTTCTGGTAAAAGCTCTCACCAGCTCGGAGATTTTGCAACCCGTCGGAGAAAATCTGCGGCTGCACACTCGATTCTTTTTCGAATCCGGATTTACTCTGATAGCCACGTAAGTGGATATAACTAGACTACTCAAGTGTTTAGGTAATGCATACACCCGTACACCTACTCATAGCTGATGTGCTCTCATCAGTTTACTACGTCCCAGTTCGGCACCCCCAAAAAATTCCGAGCAATCTACTAGACTAGTACCACTATACTCTTGGGACTATCCATACGGTAGAGAACTCAAGAGCCACAGACCACAATGTCTAATTTTCTATCCTCCCTCATCAGACATCAGCAGCCAGCCATCCCGGTGGACATGAACCCACACTTCCTCACGAAGTTGTTCGGTATCAACAACACACCGGTGGACTCCTTCTGCCAAACCGTTCCAGTGGTACAACCTTCTCTCATCTCCACTCCTTTGGGTACCTCTCTCATAGTGTTATCCATCTTGAGTATCTACCTTGTCATGTACATCAGATCCTCTTCAAAGACAGCCATTGAGACTAGACTTCTCACCGCCATCACACTCGGAGTGTTGTGTCATTGCGCACTGACTTTCCAGGATTGGTTCAACTTGCACTACCAGATTGTCATCTGCAATGAGTACAAGAATGGTGGCATCAACTTGTTCCAGCTTGGTGAGTTGATTCAGAGTCACCAGCTGACCCCTATCATCTGTGGTGCGTCCCACTTCTACTACGACTTCATCACAACTTACATTGGGTTGGTCACAAAGCAATTCACTGGTTCAATTAAGATGGCTTTTGTTGGTATCTACAAGTTCCTAGTGGATGGCTCCAAGGAGGCTAAAGACCTTGTGTTGGCATGGAGTCACAAACTGACCTCCAATTAGTGATCATCTCCTCTCTCGTCGCCTAATATTCAAATTACCCCAAAAAAGGGCATGTACAATATTCATATGACTGTAATATACAACCACGTTCTATTTACACACCTCACTTGCCAGAAAGTTCTCTATCGATCTCTTCAATGTCCTCGGTTGTCAACACTTCTCCAGATGTACCCACAAGTTGGTCCAGCTTTTCTTTATCGACTCCCCTCAATAGCAGATGCACATGGCTCAACTGCAACACACTTTGCAAACTTGGGAAGTTTCTGAACCACACAACATCCTATGGAGGCACTCCCAATCCATCCACGATGGTCTTATGCACGTACTTATCAATAATCATCCGTGTACGCTTATCGATGTCTCCAATGGCCGAGTTTGGATCGTTCGGTATACTCAACTTGGTCCACACAACAGCGTGTTCGATGCCAGATTCAAAATTGTAAGGGAAATCGTTCCAAATTATCTTGATATCATTGGGATCCATAAATAGTTCCTTCGTGGTGCGTGGTGTGGTGCTGAGAGCTCCGCTCTTATCGACCCATTCGAGTCTATGTTTGATGATGTATTGCACAACGGTTATTTGCTCAAGTTTACACTCATTCTCGAAGTCCATATATGCATTGAAAACTGCCTCATTTCTGTAAAAAGAGCCCAGATCGTTGTTTTCTGTGACAATTGGGTTGTACGGTTAGTCCCCGTGAACCATCAACTTGATTTCAGGACATTCCCCACTTACTAACTCGTTCCACCGTTTGCTCCCACGTTATTGGAGTCTCGTGTATGTACATCGTGCTTGTTGATGCGATTGAATATATATTGGTAATTAGTTCTCCATGGGATTCACCCTCTCATGTTGTACTTCACAGATCTCGTCGATCGAGTTCTATCCGGTTTGTTTTTTTCCTTTTGAACTTCAAGCCAAAGCCCCGTTTAATACCGGCGCCGGCTTCGATAAGCCCCACCAATCTTTAATTATACCTCATTGATTATGCCACAACATCTTTAGAGTACAACCATTTGAAATGATACCATATAATTACACTTCTACATAACCCCGTCCATATTCAACCCAAGAGCTTGGTGATCTTACCAATGGCAATGGTCTGACCCTGGTCTCTCAGAGTGAATCTACCCAATGGCTGGTAATCCTGGTATGTCTCCACACACACCGGAGCAGCAGTCTCCAAAATGGCAATAACCTTCATACCCTTCTTAGCAAATGCAGGTGGCTTCTTGGACTTTCTGTTGGTTCCCTTCTCCAACTTGTGCAAAAGCTGTGTGATGGTGACCTCCTCGATAGCAGTGTGGACGTGCATAACACATGTGAAACCAGAGGACAAAATAGATTTGAGCTCAACAATGGCAATCTGAGCCTGGAACTTAGTAACAGTCTTCACTGGAGCCTTTGGTGAGGACAACACGAAACCTTGAGAAACGTCTTCCTCTTCAATACCCTTGAGCTTGATCTTCACCTGCTCACCACAGAAGGCCTGCTCGACTTCCTGTTCGGTCTCGTTGTAGATGGTCAACACCTCGACTGGGGTCTTGTTTGGCATAACAACAAGCTGAGCACCCTTCTTGACGTGACCAGACTCAACCTTACCGTCAACAATGGTACCCAAGTCCTTCATCTTACCAGCAATTGGCAACATGAATGGGTCGTTGATGTGTCTGTTCAAGTGCTGCATGTTGTCCAAGTACTCCAACAAGGATGGACCATTGTACCATGGGCACTTGTCCTGTGGAACACGGTCTTTCAAACCGTCACCGGTGTAACCAGAAACTGGCATGAACACGACATCCTCCTTAATGTTGTAACCGATACCCTTAAGGTACATGGCCAATTTAGTGGTACACTCGTCGTATCTCTCCTTAGACCAACCGACAGTTGGGTCGTCCATCTTGTTCACAACAACGATCATCTTGTTGACACCTTGGGTCTTAGCCAACAAAGCGTGCTCACGGGTCTGACCACCCTTCTCGAAACCGGTCTCGTATTCACCCTTTCTGGCACTGATAACCAAGATACCAACATCGGCCTGGGAAGCACCACCAATCATCTCGGAAATGTAGAGCTTGTGACCTGGGGCATCCAAGATGGTGTAACGTCTCTTCTCAGTCTCGAAGAAAGACTTACCAACCTCAATGGTCTTACCGTCGTTTCTCTCCTCCTTGTTGGTGTCCATAATCCAGGACAAGTACCAACCCTGTCTACCAGCATCCTTGGCCTCTCTCTCGTACTTCTCGACGGTACGCTTGTCCACGGTACCGGTAAGGTAAAGCAAGTTACCACCCATGGTAGACTTACCAGCATCGACGTGACCCATGAAGATGATGGAAACGTGGTCCTTACCACCGTACATGTCGTTAACGATGGACTCATCAATCTTCTCCTCCTCAAGGGCCTTGGCAACAGCGTCAGCCTTTGGAGCAGGTGTGGTCTCTCTCTTTGGGATAGAAGCAGAAACAGGAGCAGGAGTAGCCGCTGGGGCTGGAGTAGAAGCAGGAGCTGGAGAAGCCTCCTTAGCGACTTCCACTGGCTTCTCCTCAGCCTTCTTTGGTTCTTCTTCCTTCTTGGCCTCCTCCTTGGCGGCAACTGGAGCTGGTGATTCTTCTTTCTTCTCTTCCTCCTTCTTTGGAGCCTCCTCGGTCTTCTTTGGAGCGTTCGCAATCTTGATACCACTGCTAGAGGCAAGCTTCAAGGTTCTCTTTGGCTTTGGTTTGTTCAAATCAGCCTGAGCCTGTGCATTCTGCTTCTGGAACTCCTCCAGTGACATACCTCTTGGCTGCTGTGGCTGTTGTGGCTGCTGGTAACTGTTGTAGCCCTGGTTGTAAGACTGGTATCCAGCATTGTTATAGTTGTTGTTATAGTTGTTGTTGTAGTTGTTGTAGGACTTCTGGTAACCGCCACGACTGTTGTAGCCACCTTGGTTGTAGCCGCCCTGTTGGTATCCACCCTGCTGGTAGCCGCCCTGTTGGTACTGGTTGTAACCACCGTAAGCTTGTTGCTGGTTGTATTGACCGTAGGACTGGTTGTACTGGCCTGGAACGAATGGCTGAGCGTTAGGCTGGAAAGAAGATGCCTGGTTTGGATTGAACTGACGTCTGTTCTGGTAGCCGCCCTGTTGCTGTTGCTGGGACTGCTGGTCGTTCAAAGACTGTTGAGCGAAGTCATTGGACAAGTTGTCCTGGTTGTAACCTCCTTGACCAGACATTTCGATAGCGAGAAGTTTGGGTAGTTTGAGTTACAAGTTCTTGAGTGCTAATTGGAAACGCTGGCCAGACGTACGTTGAATTTTTGCGATTTTGTTCGGGATGTTCGATGAGCTGCTCATGAGGTGGTCGGGTGTTGTTGGAAAAAAAAAGCCCCACTTCCGACTGAATCATCACGTTCCCAGACCGGAATTCAGTAAACTATGAGCTCAGAATCCATGAATATCGTCAATTTACATGTCTTTCCAGGCGAGTTTTTCAATTCATATTTCTATTAGATAATATATACCACCTTAAGTTCCAGATACCGATCAGTTCTCAAGCTCAGCCTTGTAAACGGCATCGGAGATCTTCATACCCCAGTCCCAGTACTCATCCTCCTTTGTGTAACAGCTACCGTCCTTTGCAAAGTATCTGTAGCTGTTGATCTTTGAGTTGTCCCAATCAACAGGCTGGAAGTTGTAGAACTGAATGAATGGCTTGAGGAAGTTTTGGATGATTGGCTCTTCTTCTGGCAAGAAACCATCCAACTTGGCATAGAACCACATGTGGTTTTCAGCACTGTGTGGGACACCATCTTCTGGCTTTACATATCTGTCCAAACACTTTGGTCTGTAGTCGATTCTGTATCTGAAGATCTGCGACAATGGGAATCCACCTTCTACCAACTTGTTAACGAAGCCACGTAGTGACACAGAGACTTGAAGGTCAGAGACAATGTCACCGTAGACTTTCCAGATCTCCTTTTTAAAAAGTTCAGGGTCTGATGTTTCCAAAGATGGGTCCACCTGTGGGTAGATCTTCAAAAGAGTCTCAACGACCTTCTTTGGGTAGTAGTTCTGCAACTGCAACTTCAAGCCATCCAATGTGGTAGGTGTGTTCAAGTTGGCGTAGACCAAAGGCTCGTTACCAACTTCACCGATAACGATTCTAATACCCTTTTGGGTAGCGAGCTGAGCGTACTTGCCGGAGTTGATATCCTGGAGCATGATGCTAGAGATGAAGTTGTTCTCAGTGAAGGCTCTGAAGGTGTGCATGTCCAACTTGGCGACAACGTCTTGCAAGTCGGTGTGTGGGAATTCTCTCAATTTAGCAAGTTTCTCTGGACCAGAAAGGGAAGCATCAACACCGAGCTTCTCACAAACTTCGTTGAATTGCAGCTGCAACTCATCCAAACCCTTAGGTTGCACAGCAAGAGCGTTGGAGACCAAAGCGACCTGTTTGATGATCTGTCTGTCTTCTGGGTGGTACAACTCGTAAGACAACTGGAAGAAAGTGGAGTAGGAACCAGCGGAACGACCACCAACAGAGATTTGTTCTGGATTACCACCAAACCACTTGATGTTGTCGTAGGTCCACTCAATAGCAGCTCTCTGGTCCCAGAAACCAAAGTTGGAGCTCATAGGGTCCTCATCGAGCAACTCCTGGGAAGCAAGGAAACCAAACAGGGAGACTCTGTAACCAGGAACCACCAAGATGTAGTGCTGATCGAACTTTTCATCGTTCTGCAAATCTCTTGGGTCAAAATTGATGGAATGGTTAGCCTTACCGTACTGCAACCAACCACCGTGGAACCAAACCAAGACTGGCCAGCCTTCAGCCGGCTTGTGTTTGTCGCTTGCTGGCACCCAAATGTTGAGATAGGTGATATCCTCAGTGGTGTTCTGGGTAGCTCTGACATTTGGCAACTCCTTCATCTGCAATGGTGGTTGGGCACCTTGCTATTTGAAGTCAAGGTATTCACCGGTGTAGTCGTAATCGCTTGGGACTGGACGTGGACGTCTCCAACGGTATTCACCTGTTGGTGGGAGTGCATAACGGACACCACAGAATCTGTTTGTCAGTGGCTTCATGGTCTCCTCATCCTTGATGGTGAGACCTGTGAGAGTTCCCTGGTTTGGGATGGTGACGGTGGTCTTGGAGGAGATGTGCTCAACTGATGGAACGTTACCCATTTTTGTTGTACGTGGTTGATTTAGTTGGTATGGTGTGAGATCTCGGGGTGTTCCGGTAGACCATTTGAACAGAATGAAGAAGGGCAGATTCGATTACTGATATATCCTAAGACGTAATCTCAAATCAACCGTGCTTTACCGCAGCTTACCGGTGATTGATCCCCAGGTGACGTCGGCAAATTCCTAGGTGATCGTTAGTTCCGGGAGAGTGCCTTTGTGGGCGCCGATAAGCCTCCCAGTACTGGCGGGAGCTTTCAACTTTGAGCAGTCACGCACGATCCCAAGGTACTGGTTGTGGTTGATTTGTTACTGTTGAGGGAAGAGGTGGATGGCAGCTCACTGGACACTCGAGGACTATTCTAGCCGTTCACAGTACGAGCTTGAGCTAGGAAGAGACTATAAAGTTGGAGAAGCCCAATCTCGTTACATAATCAGTCCTCACCATCTGACGTAATACAAGTCACCCCTCATCGCCGCTGTGCTTCCCCTATTGAAAGCACCAAGCGACGACTATGAACAGTTCCAAGACGGGTTACTATGACTCACACTCGGTTGTGAAACTCTCTACGTCTTCAATAACCGAGACCTTACTTCCTCTTCATATTTTGATGTGAAGTTTCGATCTCTACTCCCTCACAGCCACCGCCAGTCAAGCCTCGCGATGGGCTTTCCAGGGCCTAGGCGGGAAAGCCAGTGCCGACTCCGACACCGCTGATAACAGGGCGTGCGGGAAACGGTGGAATCCGCTGCCAATCGTGGGCACCTCATCGCTTGATAGTAACTCACTACTGGGGAAGAGGAAGAGATGGAGAAGCCAGTGGATACCGCCTAGCGATTATAAAAGGAAGCTGTTTTGTCCTTTCTTTGAAAAAAAACACTGAAGATGTTCAACTTCCTTATACTCACATAGTAACAACTACACTACACATAACTACACTTCACACAATGACTACTACAGGCGTTTCCCAGTACAAGAAGTACCCACTTACTTTCGGCCCATCCCCAGTCTCTGAGCTCAAGGGTTTGTCCAAGGCTCTCGGTGGCAAGGTCAACCTCTACGCTAAGCGTGAGGACTGTAACTCCGGTTTGGCCTTCGGTGGTAACAAGCTCCGTAAGCTCGAGTACATCGTTCCAGACATCCTTGAGGGTGACTACACCCACTTGGTCTCCATCGGTGGTCGTCAGTCCAACCAGACCAGAATGGTCGCCGCTCTTGCCGCTCACTTGGGTAAGAAGTGTGTCTTGATCCAGGAGGATTGGGTTCCAATCCCAGAGGCCGAGAAGGACGTCTACAACAAGGTTGGTAACATCGAGTTGTCCCGTATCATGGGTGCCGATGTCCGTGTCATTGAGGACAAGTTCGACATTGGTATCAGAGAGTCCTTCAAGAACGCTCTTGCCGAGTTGGAGGCCAAGGGTGAGAAGCCATTCCCAATTCCAGCTGGTTGTTCCGAGCATCCAAAGGGTGGTTTGGGTTTCGTTGGCTTCGCCGATGAGGTTGTCGAATGGGAGAAGGAGAACGGTGTCAAGTTCGACAAGATCGTTGTGTGCTGTGTCACCGGTTCCACCACTGCTGGTATCATTGCCGGTTTCGCTCAGTACGGCCGTGAAGCCGATGTCATTGCCATCGATGCCTCCTTCACCCCAGAGAAGACCAAGTCCCAGACTTTGAGAATTGCCAACAACACAGCCAAGCTCATCGGTTTGGACAAGACCTTCGAGGACTTCCAGTTGGACACCAGATTCGCTCACCCATGTTACGGTGTTCCAAACGACGGTACCATCGAGGCCATCAGACTCTGTGCTGAGACCGAAGGTGTGTTGACCGACCCAGTCTACGAGGGTAAGTCTATGCAGGGTTTGATCCAGTTGGTCAGAGAAGGTGCTATCGCTGAGGGTTCCAACGTGTTGTACGTCCACTTGGGTGGTGCTCCCCATCCACTTTCAATTCGTCTCTGTGTACTTTATGTATATATTTATGGTTTAATGTTACTAGATTTTACGTTTAATCAGTTTGTAACTTAGTCTTTGGTGTCTATCTAAAAATGTAAGGGCTCATAACATACGCGTGCATTCAACGGGACCATCACTTGTCACATTTCTCGATACATCATATCAAAAGACCGCCTTTTACTTCTACTCAAAGATTTCCCTTTTATTCTCTAGACCATCAGAGAACTCTCCATCCATACCCATCTCACATTCACCCACATGAGTGACAGTCGAAGCAGCTTTTCACTGAGCCGTTCACGGTCAACATCATACACAAACGGCCGACCACGACGTCACAGCAGCAAGACATCTAACACGTCCACCCATATAGAAGAGAATGAAACAGGAGATGTCTCTATGTATGCGCCACTCCACTCATCTGTTTCCAATGCCTCTTTTAACAGCATCAGTACCAACTTAACAGACAATACCAAGAGCAATGGTAACGACATTGCACTGTTTCAAGACACTCAGGACATACCGGGGAACATCCACATTGCATCACAACAGTCAATAGAGCATCTCATAAGAAGGTATGGAGCCGTTAATCTGATACGGCAACTCTCGCAAGATTTGGCACAGTTGCAATCTGAGATGTCTACAATGAGTAGACGGTATGCACAACGGGAGGGAGTGCTGGTACGGTTGGTGTGTACAGAGATGGGATTATCCAAAACCGCACTGGAACAACTGATCAAGCAACAGATTGAAGAGGTCGATGGTGGCGAGGATACACTAGAAGGCATGATTGAAGACGCGATGAAAGAAGAAGTTGTGCATAGTTCTTCAGAGAGTGTAAACACCCGTGAATCCCAGTCTTCTTCAAAGAGTCGCAAGTCCCCCTCCAACGATATCACAGATGTGGACCCTGATGCCACCATCACACTCAAGTCAAAGGACACATAGACGAACTCAAACTATCATCTACTCACAGCGGTGTCCAACAAGTTGCTGAGCAATGGCACCACACCATCCATAGCTACGGATGAATTACTTGTACCCGTGGAGATGGACAACTTTCAGCCCTCAGAGTTCAAAGAGTTCACAGAATCGAACAAGCAGAGTACCGGCAGGTTTGTCGATCAGTTCGGGTTTCTTTATGACAACAACAGAGCTTCCCACCATGACTCTTCAGCATTGCAACATACTATCATACCATCTAAAACCACAGGCAGCAGTAACACTAACAACAATATCACTTCAAAGTTGCAATCTCTGGCATTGGACTATGACAAGTCTAAGAATCAATCGCTGAAAGAGTGGGATGAGTTTATGAAGAAGATCTCAATTTTGCAATTACAGTCCGATGACATCTCGCCGTCCATTCTCATCATTCAAGGCAAATCCATTGCAACACATAACAAACCACTCTACGCACAGTTCTAGAGGCTCATAACACAGTACGGTATCCCAATGACACACCGTCCCCGTATCTGGTCTGAGCTGTCTGGTGCAAAGACTCTGCGGAACCCTTCAGAGTATGATTCCCTGTTACAATCACCCCCGAACAAAGAAGCAGAGGCACAAATTCAGCTGGACCTTTTCAGAACAATGCCCTATAACGTCTTCTTCAAAGACAACGGCCCTGGTTTACGCAAGTTGCACAACATCCTGATTGCATTTGCAAGAAAGTATCGTAACGTTGGGTATTGTCAAGGTATGAACTTCATTGTGGCCAATTTGCTCCTGGTGTATCAATCAGAGGAAGATGCCTTCTGGTGCTTCATCGGACTGGTAGAGAACATCCTACCCAAAGGGTTCTTCGATTACTTACAAACGGTGTCTCAGGACTTGTTACGGTTGAAACATAATTTCAAACAACAACTACCGAAGCTGGACAAACATTTCACCAAATGTGGGGTCGAACTGGATCCAATCTGTTTCAACTGGTTCATCAGCATATTCACCGACAGCTTGAGTGTGCACATTGTCTTCAGAGTATGGGACAACTTAATGTTGAATGGATATGCAGAGATGCAAAAGGTGTCTCTGGCTCTATTCAAGATATTCGAGGACAAATTGCTCTCGTTGCAAGATGATGTCTCGATCTACGAGTTCATGAAGAACCTCAACAAGAGTAACTTCAACTTGAAGGGGTCAGAATTGATCAGGGTCAGTTCTACCATGAAGGTATGAAAATCTAATATTCATTCATCGTAAAATGTCATTCATGAGTCTCGTAGCTTGACTGTGGGAAACTTGATGAGGTTGTCGACAACGTAGTACTGGAAACAGTTGAGCATTATCGGGAAGACCAACATGACTAGCACAATCTGCAAGTTTGGGAAGCCATCTGACCAACTCAGCACCCAGTCTGCATAAATAGCAAACACGGGGATATACAGCAGAAGGTATATGCAACACTTCATCAACGTAAGAGAGATAAAGAAGATGGCCAGTTGCTTCAAGTATGGGACAAAGTGTGGTGGATCGCCGTAGTTGCCGCTCTCAATCCCCTTCACACCAAAATACTCACACACGGTGTATACGGCAACTAAGCAGCCATATAGTATAGGCACTCCAATAGTGGTATCCATAAGTAAGTTCAAGAAATACCAGTCACATTCACCAATGTCATCATCTGGGGTATCGTTGGGGTTATCACCGCCTTTAAACATCGTGAACAACATTCCCAGTATCGACGCCTTGGACTTGATGAGAGAAACAAACAGGTTCAGGAGGTGGATACCCAAAGACCCCAGTAGTTGTTTCGATACGTCATAGAACCACACTTTCCATGGCCTTTTGGGTGTTTCGTAGTATCTCTTCAGCACTAAACTTGACATAGCAATGAGTCCCAAACATGACTGTATGAATAGCGACACCGGACCGAGCAGTTCGCATTTCGGCTCTGGAATCTTCAGTTTCGGTTTCCCCACACTGCTTATAGTCTCTGTTATCATGTCGGGTAGATTAATGGTACGTTGAGTGGTGAGTAGACTATCTTTTGTAGGAAAAGGCTAGCTAAAACTCATGACATACTGTGAACAAGGCTAGGCTTTGATCCAGGCTCAGCAAGCACTCAGCAGTTCCTGTTGGTTCTAAAACGGATTCGCGAGCATTGTGCGTGATTATCTCAGCACCACACACACTATTACCTAATCGAAGTTGACGCCTTGACACATAAGCGTGAATACCGCAAGGAACCCGTCAACATGGAGATGAGGTACACCATAACCGACGGGAAAGGCTATTGTTTCAGGTGTTGAAGCTAAGCACCCCTCAACCATGTGATCTACGGAATAACTGATCGAACAAGTTACAACCCCGACGCTCCTGAGACTTTTCCGGTGAACAACGTGGGGCTTCTTATCCCCGTCGGATGAAACAGCCAGTAATTATGTGGTGTCTGGATGAATTCATATCTTATCAGTTGATTACATCATATTTTGTGCCCCGTACTGCTAATCAGGGAGGATTATCACCGTCGGGCCCCCTATAACTCCCACGGAGTACTGACTTTCCCGTATTATGCGGAGGTCTCCTCACTATGAATCCCATTCTTATCCGGCTTATTCTAACGTGATACCCATGAGCCGCCCATCGATCTTACCATCCCCCAACCAGCGGTATATAAAAGGACTCGAGAATCCCCATCTCCCATCCAACTTTCTTGAATTGTTTCCTTCAAACATCATCAAACAAACCAGTTTCTTGCGTTAACTTCAATTCACTACGTTAGCCGCCCATCCATCCAACTCACACAACTACTCCACTTCGATCTTTACACACAATGGCCCCAGTTGCTACTGTTTCTATGCCTACCCCGGCCCACACACACACTGAGAAGTGTGCCCACCACGACATCCTTAAGCTCAAAAACGAGGTTGCCGTCAACATGGACGACGTTGTCATCACCACCTACGCCAACGACGAGAACATGAAGCCCCTCCCAATGAACTGGGGACACTCCGACCCAACTGTTAGAGGTCCAGTCGTGTGCTCCAGATACCAGAATGGTCTCACCAAGCACAACGCCATCGGTGCCAATGCCGGTTCCTACTGTGTCTACCACGCTTTGGCCGTTGCCTCCAGGCAGTTGGACCCAACTTACACCGCTGACTACACCAACGCCCAACCAGTCTTTGACGTCCCACAGCAGCCAGCTTGGGGTGACTTGAAGAAGATCGTCTCTATGGACCCATTCGGTCACTTGGTCCCATGGTTGTTCGCTGACGTCGGTAAGTCTGAGAACGTTGAGATCAAGCCAACCATCTCCATCACCAAGGCCCACATGCAGCTTACCGAGATGAAGGAGGCCGTCGAAGCTGGCAGATTGGCTGTCGACGGTAAGATCGTCATCAACAAGAACGGTGACTTGAACGTCAGCAAGGTTGCTGTTGAGCCAGTTTGGTACTTGCCAGGTGTCGCTGAGAGATTTGGAATCACTGAGGCTGAGCTCCGTAAGGCCTTGTTCGAGGACACCAACGGTATGTACCCAGAGTTGATCACCAGACCAGACATCAAGGTGTTCATGCCACCAATTGGAGGTTTGACTGTCTACATCTTTGGTAACCCAGCCAACGTTTCCGACCCAGAAAAGAAGTTGGCCTTGAGAATTCACGATGAGTGTAACGGTTCCGATGTCTTCGGTTCTGACATCTGCACATGCCGTCCATACTTGATCTTCGGTATCGAGGAGGCTGTCAAGGAGGCCCAGAACGGTGGTTCTGGTGTTGTCGTCTACTTCAGAAAGGAGGGTCGTGCCTTGGGTGAAGTTACCAAGTACTTGGTCTACAACGCTAGAAAGAGAGGTGGTGACACTGCTGCTGAGTACTTCTACAGAACTGAATGCATTGCTGGTGTCCGTGATATGAGATTCCAGCAGTTGATGCCAGATGTTTTGCACTGGTTGGGAATCACCAAGATCGACCGTATGCTCTCTATGTCCAACATGAAGCACGATGCCATTGTGGAGCAGGGTATTCCAATCATTGAGAGAATCCCAATTCCAGATGAGTTGATTCCAGCTGATTCTCGTGTTGAGATCGACGCTAAGATTAACTCTGGTTACTTCACAACCGGTAAGGTGATGACAGAAGAGGAGTTAAAGAACGTCAAGGGTAGAACATGGGCTTGATCAGAGACATTGAAGCCATACTCCCTCACTCCTTGTACATTACCACTTGTATATTATTATCATTCTCCCTGAGCTGGTCTTCAGGGTTCATGAATGAATCAAAAGCTATAGATTTCAAGATCGTGCTAGTAGTTCTTTTTATGATTCAAGTCCAACCATCTATGATCAAGATTAATTCATATTCTAAAATTACTTACTGCAACCCTACAGCTGTTTAATGCATCTAAAGCTGTCATTGATTCGACTTATACATCGGGTATCAAAACTAATGTACAAAGCAAAGGTCATCACAATCATAAAAGAGTCATAACAAATGCAATTGGATGGATATCATTATCACTGAACGAGACCACCTCTCTCCTCGAAGAGCAACTCCTCATCTGGAACCTCCTCGATGACAACTTTTCTCTTTGGTCTGACTTCCTTCTCATCGTGCTTTGGAACTCTGATAGTGAGCAACCCGTTCTGGTACTTGGCCTTGATTTGCTCCTCCACAACCTTTGGCAAAGTTGGGAACTTGATTCTTCTCTCAACTGAACCGGTTCTGACCTCATTGATCTTCATGCCTTGGTCCACTGGGAATGGTTCAGGGACGGTACCTTTCACAACAATCTCATTGGTGGATGGGTGGAAGTCGATGTCCAAGTTGGAAAGAGTGGCACCAGGAATGGCCAAGACGGCGATGTACTCCTTCTCAGTGTCATAGACATTGGTCTGTGGAGAGTATGGTAAGTCTGGGTTCTTGGCATTACGCTGGGAGATCTCGATCTTTGGCTTTGGTTCCTTGAAGTTGGCAGTGGAATGACGGTGGTATGGCTGCGGAGCTGGTGCTGGAGCTGGTGCTGGGGTGGCAGTCTTGTTGGTCTTCTTCTCCTCAGTCTTGCTCTCAGAAGTTGCAGGTTTGTCGGCAGCCTTGTCTCCCTTCACAGCTGGAGTAGAGGCAACTGGTGTCTTGGCCTGTGGTGCTTGTCTCTGTTCGCCTTGAGCAGAAGCGGACTCTCTGTTCTGCGCAGCAGCTGGGTTCTGGCCGAAAAGCATAGACAACACATCATTGACATCCAAACCTTGTGGCTGTTGCTGCTGCTGTGGTTGTTGTTGTGGTTGAGGACGTCTGAATGGACCTCTTGAACGGTGGGCAACGTAAGGGGAGTAGTACTCTGGGTATCTCACTGTGTAGTAACCACCATCGCTGGACTCATCGTCGTCGTCTTCGTACTCTTGCTGAGGAGCTGGGTACACGTTGTAGTAAGACTGTGGACGGGCGTATGGACCTCTCTGAGGGAATCTGGAGAAACGCTGTGGGGCACCTTCTTCGGTGAGGGCGTTGATAATGTCAGCGAGGGAAGCGTTGTAGTAAGCCATTGTAGTAGTAGTTGTAGTGGTGAATTGGTTTCTCTGGATTGAATGAGTTGGTTGATGATGCATTGGAAGGAGCGTTTATTCATCTTCATCGTCACAAATAACTGGGAATTACATGGCTTAAATACCTCAGCCTTGTGTAACACGTCATGGTCGATACACTACTGGGGTAGAAGGTTCTAGAGTTCAAGAGCTTTAACCCGTGTGATCCGTAGAACTCTCCAGAAGCCGGAAAGGGCCGGTGAGTTTTCTGGAATCTTCCATAACCCGTGGGGCGCAGTTATAGGGACTGTGAATAACCCGAAGCCGCGGCCCCGGGCTATGATAGAACATTCTAGTAGCCATTTGATGGATAGACTGCCTATGCGAGTAGTAAGATGATAGAGTGTTGATTGTCAGACATGCGTATGCTCATGGTTCATGGTTCCTTCACTGCTCTTGGAATCGAACGCTTTGATTCTTCTGAACTATGAAGTACCAAGTACCATGACGACCAGAACCACAATAGATTGACAAGAATTATAAGCTCCTTGCTCCTTGGTCAACCAGTAGGGAAAACTTCGTGTTAACTGCAGCATCCTGGAGTCCACAATATACCCAATATCCACGAAGAAGGTCTTGGCCACGTAGCTGAAACCTCTAAAGACCACTCAGCACTCAGTTGTAAACGGCAGCTCTAATTCGACCCACCACAATATACCAAAGAGGGCCCAGCAATACCTTTTTGACAAGTGATAGAAACTAGAACTGTAGCAATCTGGGATCATAATTCATGTCGAGGTGCTTTTGCCTGAGAGGTGTACTCATGAGTTTCCAGAAGCGTCTTATGGTATCCACAAATTTGATGATATTACTATTTCATATGGAGCCTTCAACCTTGGAGAAACGAAATTCGATACTAGTCTAGAATCATTCCAAGTGGAAGAAATATGATGAAAGGAATAAGGCCGAGTGCTATAAAGGTGTTAGATCCTCACCTCCTCACCCGCTCTATGCTGCCGAGATCCCCCACATGACTCCGTAAAGTTTAGCGCATGTGCCCGGAACTGGGATGATACAGAGACCATTCCATTACAGTGATACACATCTAGTTGATCATCATCGATGATCATTTCATGAGTAGAGTCCGAAGTCTCAAGATGTGAGTCTTGAGAACATGGAAGATAACCCCGTGATTACCAAGCCATAAGTCTCGTCCTTGCTCAGACTTGGGGTATGAATGAACCCATTTGTCTACGTCAAGATCTCAGTGGAAGAACGGTCTTCATTGTGATACATATTACATTGATCCACTCACTGGTTCTTAGAATCGAACTGTTCAATTCTTTCGAAGTATTGTGGTGTCCAGAACCACCATATAGTGAAAAGGGTTACCGGAGTCTTGATGAAAAACCATATCATCGTGACGGAGGCAGTCACTATCTCCAAGTCGATCTCGCCATCCACAAACAAGTTCTATACCACGTAGTTGGAGTACCCAGGGAGCTTCCAGTAGTAACCAGCAAACGTTATGACGGTAACCACCGTCATTGCAGGATACATAAGCCATTGCTTTTCGAGGAAGGTAAACTGGAATTGTAGTAGTCTGGGGTCGTTAGGGCTCTTTTCCTTGAGAGATGCAACTGAGTTCTTAAAGCGTCTGAATGTATTCAGGAAAATGTACCATTGGGTAATATAACTGATCGATGCGCATGTCGAACTTTGGAAGGACGCTATTTGAAGCTTTGAAAGCGTTGTGAGTTGAATGATGATGAAAGGTATGAGGTTAGTCTTGAAAGGCGTGAGCTTCAAAGGGATGATTGAATGCTGAAGGGTTGTTGCGAGCTGATGACAAACAAAATCTTCGATCCAAAGATGCATTGATAAGCTGATGAACGAATTCAGGTCAAGATAAATGCTTAAGACTGCTGAAGTGTATCCCAGTCCCATCCAAACCACTGTTTGTGGAACCCTATCACTTTTTCTCCAGGACACAACAAGGAACACAAGAATGATCATGCTGATTATGAGCTCGATCCTTTCGAGTATCCTCATGGTGTATTTTGGATCATTCAGCTGTGCGAGGGAAATATCAATGGTGCAACTGGTGACATGTGTTATATCAGGTGTTAGGAGGCAATAGATGCCGCGGTGCTTCAGGAACAAAGTGGTTGGGGCGTCCCCTTCAGTCAATTCACCGTTCATCTCCATATCATCTGAGCTTCTCCAAGGGTCCTCGTGCTCTACCTTGCGGTATACCTTGGCACTGAGTGCTCTTTGGCTTTCCTGAGATGGTACAGAACTCTGGATGTCTGGACGATCCTACGCAAAGACGACCTCTTTCAGCTGGATTGTCACATTGGCATTATCCTCGTAGTTGTGGAAGCAGACTGGATTCTCGAAACGTTTATGACGGCTGAAACTAGCGGTGGTGTTGATGTAGTGTAGCTGTGGAGATGGTAACTGCGGGTCCAGTTCTGAAGCACTTACCAATGATATTGCTGGGAGGCAACATGCTGCCATCAATGAAGTAGCTTTGAGTCTCATTGTGAAGTGGGAACACGGATGTGAGAAGTGGGGTAATCTGGTGGCTCTCTTTTATTGTTTATTAAGTAATGAGGACGGAGGTCCCAGACTCTTTGCTGCATATCACCGCTCAAGTGCTGCTCGGAGCTCCCTTCTCTCATGACAGCCGGATGAAACGCTGGCAACGTCAAAGTCGTCATGCCTGCCTAGCTCGGGCTTCATGACTAAACACCAATATAGAATTATGGGGGTGATATTAATCATGATTCGAAAAAGTACCAAATGAGATGTAATTGTCAATTGTGAAAGTTGAGTGTCTCATGTAGATATCGAGATTATATATGTATACTAGACAATGGACATGTAACGTTCAATGGCCAAAACCAAGCCCAAGCCCCAGCAGCCCAGATCTCGGCCAGATCTCCACAATTCGTAACTTTCAAAGTTCATATATAAGCGCATGTTGCGTGTAGTACCTTATTGAATGTCCCTTGGGCCTTAATCATTCACTGGTTCTTAGAATCGAACTGTTCGATTTTTTTGAAGTACTGTGGTGTCCAGAACCACCATATAATGAAGTGAGATACAGGCTTACTGATGATCCAACTATCCATCATGGAGGTTGCCAGTCCCATCTCTTTGTTGACCTCGTCATCCACGAATAAGCTCTCCATCACGTAGTCAGGGAACCCAGGAAGCCTCAAGTAGAAAAGAACAAGCGTTATGATTGCGAGCACAATTGATGATGGCACCATCAAGAGCCATTGCTTGTCAAGCAAAATAAGCAGGAATTGCCGTAATCTGGGATCATTGGGGTGCCTTTCCTTAAGGGATCTCATTGAATTCCTGAGGCGTCTGAAGGTATCCAGGAAAATGTAGCATTTTGTAATGAGGTTGATGGCTGTCCATATGGAACCTTGGAAGAACGTTACTTGAAACTCTGCAAGCATTGTCACCTGAAGAATGATGAATGGTAAGAGGTTTGTCCTGAAAGGTGTGAGCTTTAACGGAATGATTGAATGTTGGAGGGTCATTGCGAGCTGATGACAGACAAATGTGTCGATCCAGAGCTCCATCGACTAGATAATGAAAGAATGCAGATCAAAATAGTCGTATAAGAGTGGCAGGGCGTATCCCAGGCCAATCCACACCACCGTGTGTGGTACCCTATCACATTTCCTCCAGGACACAACAAGAAGCACAAGGGCGATGAGGGTAAATGTTTCGTCAATCCTAACCAAGAGTTTCCGAAGATAGGCTGGGTCTTTCTGATGTGCAACAGAGAGATCAATCTTGTAACTTGTGACGGGGTAAGCTCCTGTTGAAAGGCAATAGACACCACGGCGACCCATGCGAAAAGTTTGTGCGTTGTCTCCCTGAGTCAAGTTTAGTTGTGCTCCACGTGCTTTCGCTATTTTAGGGTATAGCGAGATGTTGAGTGTTCTCTCGGTTTTCTCGTAGCTTTCGGTATTTTGGAAGTTTGGATCATCCCAGGCGTAAGCAACCTCTCTCAATTGGAAACTCACAGTGGCGTTATTCTCGTAGACTTGAAAGCAATCAGGTTCTTCATCGCTTGAAGTAGGTGCCTCGTATGTAACAGTATAGTTTGTGTAATATGGTAGCTGTTTAGGCTGCGGATCCTGATCCAGAGCACTTGCCGAGGATATAGCTGGAAGGCACAATGCTGCCAGAAGTACAAGTGTCGCTCGATTCGCTCTCATTGTGGAGTGTGGTGGGTTGGTGGCTCCATTGGCAATTGATAATGTGAGGAGTGGGTGGGTGTGTTTTTTTTTCCCAGAAACCGACGGTCGAGCGTCATACACAAATAAGCTCGGGGCATGGCTAATCGCCATTCGAGGAGTGCCAAATGAGAAGAGGATGAGTTATCCAGAAGTATCAATCGTGCAACTTGAAAGTTGGATGTCTCGGTCACAAGTAGATGGTCATGTAATAGTAGACACAAGGGCCAAACTTCAAACTTCAAAGCCAAGCCCAGATCTCCAGATCTCCACACTTCGTAAATTTTTGCGCATCTGCCCGATACCGGAAATACCTAGACAGGAACTCTTGAGTCTTGACTGCATACGTACCTTCTGTAGACGTCCATCACCAGCTGTGTTTTGAGATATTGGGAGAGAAGCGCAATTTTTGGACGGCTCATTGCTCAAGAATCGAGTGCACTTTGAGCATTGGGATCTGGTTACTCGTCACTCACATTGTCATCACTGATCAGGACGCACACCACAGCGCAGACTTCCTGTCTTCAGAAGCTCAAGAGTCCCATTATCCATTACTATGTCCACTTATACATCTCAGGTGACCCCACAGAACGAAGGGGCCCTCGAATTTGCCACCAGATTGTATGAAGTCGACCATCAGCTCACAAATGAGGAGAGGAGCACACTAGTCCAGTTCTACAATTCCATCAACAGATCCACAAAGCTCACAGCCCTCTCTGTGAGCTTTGTAGTGGTTTGGAGTGCATTTTCTGTCACCACTAAGGTCTTGTCTCCTTCAAAGTTGAAGAAAGCTGTCTACAAATATGGACCGGCCTTTCTCAGTTCTACACTGGCTTCGGGATTAGTTCGTACTCCCGCTGAGCTGTTCTTTTATGATAGAGGAATGAAAGATTTGTCCTCTTAGTCTGAGTTGTGCTTCAAATGTGCTGCTCTTTTTAAAGGCATTGCACCCGTTCGTCAGTTGAGGGATTACTACGAAGTCACCCAGACGGACCCGGGCAAGAGATTGGAAGACCCAAGAACTCTTCCAGAAGGTCAGTTTGACGCGTATGTCAATGGTATAAGAGAGCAGAGAGGGTCGAAGAAGAGTCAGTGACTAGTGTTAACCCTCCACTTATATACTCTAATCGCCTAATATAAACAAATAAAGAGTCTTTTATTATCGAAGTCTTCCATAGGATCAAAGCAAGGTCATCACCATGATAGTGACAAAACCAAACATGGAGGAAACAACAACTTGTTGTGGAGCACCGCCTGTGGAGCTTGAAGATGAGGAGGAGGAGCTTGAGCTCGCGGAAGATGTAGACGAAGTCGACGTTGGTGAAGAACCAGAAGCAGTTGCAGAGTTGGACTGAGCATTGATCTCATTGGCACTGTCAAAGGAGACTGTTGCGGACTTCACCTCATTCTTATCCTCGTCGTAAATGGTGTACTCCGAACCTCTAGCATTGACATCATCCACCAGCTTACCAACGTTGGTCGAGTTCATACCGTTCTTGATCAACTGCGCAATGTCTGCTGGCTGCTCTGGAATATCGAGATCAGCACCAAACTCGGCATACAGTGAAGTGATGAAGTCAGGGTCACATGTTGGTGCCTCAATCTCATCAACGTCGTCCTCAGAGATGGTTGGCAATGACACGCTCTGGTACTGAGATTGCAAGTTGGCAAAGTCTTCCAAGTAGGTCACCGATCCATCTGAGTCGTCAATCTCCACAACACCGTAGTCGGAAGGTTCCTGTGAGTACTCATACACCAATCCACCGGAGAAAGTGTTGATAAGTCCACCAAAGATACCGTCAGAGATCTCATCGAAAGTTCTTGGGCTGTTCAAGTTACAGCCAAACTCGGAGAAGATCAATGGGATGGACGTGTTGGCCAAAGAGCTGTTGAGTTTGTCATACCCTGAAGTGGTCCAGTCAGAAGTACCAGAACACCAAGCGTAAGAGTTCAATCCAAAGAAGTCTGAACGAGAATCCTCGCTCTCCTCTTCGTCTGGGATGTGACACTGTAAGTACTCCATTGTGGCACGCGTCAGCTCGGTACCATCTGCTGCAGAGTATCCAACAGGAATGGATCTGTTGGAGTTTTGAGCAATGTACTGCTTCATGTCTCTCTGGACGGCTCTGATGTACTTTGGCGTAATAGAAGCGTAGTCCTCTTGGTCGTTGATCACCTCGTTACCGGATAGGAACCCAATAACGTTTGGATAGTTCTTGAAAGCGTCAATGAACTTGAAGACATGCGACATGTACACAGAGTTGTACGATCCTGAAGGGTCCGCTCTGTTCAAGTATGAGCCGTACTCGCCGTTGTTAACGTCAAGCAGGAGGTAGATACCAGCGTTGTTGTAGATGGTCATACACTCGTCGTGGTTCAAGTCTGGGTTGAGCGAGTAGATTCTGACTGTGTTGATACCGAGCTGCTGGAAGGCATAGACGTCTCTGTAACATTGTTCAACGTCTGTAAGTGAGTCCTCGCCTGACTTTGAGTCATAACCAGAGGATCCACCAACTTGGTAGTCAATACCCTTGACGAAGAAGACCTCACCTGGTTGTTGCGCGTCTGTGTTTGGCTTGATGAATCTCTTGCCCTTCACTTCGATGCCTATAAGGGCGTGCGCTGTTGCAGCCATTATAGCAGTGATGGTAAGCACTTTCATATCGATGGTTTGATAGTCTGTTGGAGGTGATACAGTATGTTGTAAAAGAGTATACAGGTGTATTGGCTAAGCGAGGATTTTATGGCTGCAAATTTCAGCTTTCCGAGTCGTGACTTGAGCAGATAAGACGTGTGAAACAGCGCGTTGGCGTGGTAACGGACCCTGAGACCAATGAAAAGTAAACAACTCGCGTAGGAAAAGTAAACAATCTGACGCGTACTAAAACTGGGGTACAATGGGTAGTTATGTACAGATTTTTGGTATTCTATGGACATTATAGGGTTACTTGACCAATTTCTTCACACAATAGTCACGCAAAACCTCATCGGATACGGCACTCGGACTGCCCACCACCAGGTCGCTTCCGTTCTGTGTCTTCGGGAAGGCAACCACATCTCTGATACTGCTGCTTCCAATCAGCATAGCGCACATTCTATCGAATCCCAAGGCAAGCCCCGCGTGTGGGGGACATCCCATAGATAGTGCTTGTAGCAGATGCCCGAAAAGTCTGTCTGGGTCTGCCACTTTGAGGATCTCCGTGAAAATGTATCTCTGCAAGGCGGAGTCGTGCACTCTGCGTGAACCTCCACCAAGTTCCACGCCGTTTACCACGAGATCATAGTGTTCTCCCTTGACGGCAAGTGGATCACTCTCCAACAGCTCGTAGTGTTCAGGCTTGGCCATAGTGAAAGGATGATGGGTGGATTGTAGGCTGTTGGTGTTGTACTCAGGGTAGTCCACTTTACTGGTAGTGTCCACTTCTTCAGGTGAGAACAGTGGGAAGTCCTCCACCCATGCGCCAACAAAGTGGGCATCACGTCTCCACATGTCTGGAAACTCCTGGATAGCAATCTGTCTGAATCTGCCCGATGGTGTTGGGTTCTCGTAAGACAGTGTTGCTCTGGTAGAACCTGCAATGACATCCCCAATCTCGAGGTGTACGTGGGCCTTCACAGCTTCTGGGTCATGGATGTCAGCTATCTTGGAGAATCTCGATGTCCAATTGTCAACATCATCCTGTGTCTTGATTGGCACAATCACTGGCTTTCTGTTACGGTATTCGTTATCGTCAAACAACTTTGGGGGAAGTTTCTTGGACTTCTTCATGGCGCCCTTGAGGACGCACACCTCAAACACGGGGAAGTTCTCGTTCTCCTTCGTTGTGGCATATTTGCTCAAATCCTGGATCTCCAGAGTGGATCTCAAATCTGGCTTATCGATTCCGTACTTTGCGAGTGCCTCCTCATACGTCAAATGCACTAGTGGCCCTTCTTTCACTCCACTCTGTCCATCCACAGTGTAAATGGTTTCGTGGGCAACTTCACTCCACACTCTCTTAACAGTCTGCTCCACTGCACGCTGGACATCTTCCATATCGGCAAAAGCCATCTCCAAATCCACCTGCGTGAACTCCGGCTGTCTGTCTGCTCTGAGATCCTCGTCTCTGAAACATCTCGCCAGCTGGAAGTAGTTCTTCACTCCACTCGCCATGAGTAGCTGCTTGTACTGCTGTGGAGATTGTGGTAATGCGTAGAACTGTCCTTCACGTCTTGTAGGAACCAAGAACTCACGTGCACCTTCTGGGGTGGATTTGAATAGCAATGGTGTCTCCACTTCGATGAACCCTTGAGATTGCAAACTCTCACGAACCACTGAGGCGGCCTTGGCTCTCTGCTTCAATGCACGTTGATACTATGGCAGTCTCAATTGTAAGAATCTGTACTGCTATGGCCAACCCTCGGGCGTTGACTTGAGACTCTCCAACTGTGCAGGAACGACGTTGGAGCCATTGAGCACGGTGTATTGTTCCACTTGTAAGTCCCATCTCTCCTCTGTCTCTTCTTGGTCTTTACTGTGACGTTTTACCACTTTCCCCGTGATGGAAACACAGTCCTCCACTTGTGCATTCTTCAACATCTCCACAAATTGTGTATCACGGGCCAGAATCTGTGTGTAGTGTCCATCAAAGTCCCGAAGCGTGGCAAAGGCGATGGATTTACCCAATTTTTTAGGTTTCTTGTCGATCCAGCCTGAGACGGTTATCGATTGGTTCCATAGCTGTGGTAGGTGTTTGTTGACTTGGTCAATCGTATGTGTGTGTTTGGGGAAGGAGACTGTATATGGTGTTAGCAATGTGATCTTCAAATTCAACCTGAATGACTGGTCTACTCACACTTCTGAATTGTATTTTCTTTAGGAGGTAGATGACTCTTCAGAGGTCTGAATGACTGGGTGAAACATCGGCTTAGCACACGTTCATGGCTGAGTATGCGCCTCATAACACTAGAAGGGAACCTCAGCATCCTAGAGAGAAGCTGATGAGGATATTTCTGGGGCCTTTAGTACCGTCCAAAGTCCTGAGAGTGAGACCTTCAGATGATGCAAAAGTCCATCATATGAGCAGTTCCGGAAGTTTTTAGCTAATTCATTACGTCATCATTTCCGAGTTCGGAAACGACCGGAAGAGCATTCTGTGACCTTCAAGATGAAGGATGAAGAAGAGTGCTTAGAATGAAACTCTGTTCATAAGGGCAACGTAAGTGTCTTTCTTCACACGTCTCTATAATATGATCCGTCTAAGGCCACCCATCACCACCTACACGTCATGTCTACGCTCGTTGCGCCTCTCAAAAAGGCCGCTATCATCCACAACTGCCTCTACTGCCTCTACTGCATCTTCATCATCCTCTCCATCTCAACGACAAACTCCACAAGCTGAGCCTCTCAGATTCCACGGTAACACCTCTATAGAGGGAACCGCAGAGGAACGTATGAAAACTGTGTTTGGTGGTCGTTTGGAAGGCGGTGCCCGTCTTGCCTCTTCACGTCGTGATGCCGGTGAACCTCGTTGGATCTGTGGTGTCCTTGTGCCAGATAAACCTAAAGAACCAGACAACTGTTGTATGAGTGGGTGCGTGAACTGTGTGTGGGAGCAGTATAACGATGACATCAAAGATTGGAGAAGGAAGAGAAGTGATGCCGCCAAAGCCATGAACGAAACTGAAGAGATCTGGCCCGCTGATTTCAACCCGCCTCTGAAAGAGTTGGACTTCAAGAACGTACCGAGAGAGCTACGAGCTACAAAGAGAAAGATGAGCAAAGGCACAAAGAGGCTAAGCAGCTCGGCTTACTTCCCTACAAGTGGTTAGCCTGGAGCGCAGAACCTGAAGAAGGAAGAAGAGGAAACTGTCCCAGTGGATACCGAGGATGACGACTGGGCTAACGTCCCTGTGGCATTTAGAGCATTTGCAGAGACTGAAAAACTGTTGAAAGAGAAGAAGGCCAAGAAGAAAAGAGAGCTCGAGGCGAAGAAAGCTCTAGATGCTCAGAAACTTGCCACTGAACAGTCTCAGGAAATGAGACCATAAACATATCTATCATTATTACCTATTTATACAGACATTGATATTCATGTATTCATCTAGTGTACAGTTATGGTCAAGCACTTGATCAGATGCCTACTTTTCTCTCCAACTCGGTGTGCATATCCACAACCTTGTTGTCGAACCCTGTGTAGATGTCTTCCCAATCCACCGACGTGTCCTTGTTCAACAGGATGTCTCTGTGCATGTTTGAAGGGCCACCCAAGACACTTGGGACGAAATCCGTGGACTCAACAATCTTCAACTCCATTTCTCTCTTGACAGGCTCGGCAGCACCAAAGATACGACGGTACTGTTCCATCTTCAACTCGTGCTGTGCGGATTCCCAGTTCTGTATGCGTTGCTCCAATGGATGACGGCCATTGACCTTGGAGGAAATAGATAGGGGACCTTCGTTGGTTCTCAGGATATCCTGAAGGCCTGGTGCTGCTGGTGCAGCTTCACCGAATTTTGTGGAGTTGACTTGGGATGGTTGTGCGCTGTCTGGGACGATTTTGAGTGACTGGGTGGAATTGGTTGTTAGTGGAGATTCATTGGTAAAACAAAGAAGACGTTTGGTATATCATCAATACATACCATTTCGATATTCAGTTGTGTGGATTGTTTATGTAGTCGTACTACTATCTCTCTAACAAGTCTGAGCTTGAAGTGGCAAAATCGCCCGTGCTTTGTAGAGTACAAGAGTACAAGCGGTGATTTCCAAGTCGCGCCCAAACTTCAACACCGGATTTCCACAAGGAGAACGAGGAAGGTACATAGCGGATCATAACAAAAAAGAGGAAGTGTTATTTGAAGACCAGTATTTCCATTCATCCAAATCATTCATGACTTCTTCGCTCTTGAAACTACGATATACAGTAAAGACAGGTCACAAGGGGCTCACCACCAGTGCCAAATGCAGCCCCAACGGTAAACTCATCGCTACCAGTTCAGCTGACGGGACGATCCAATTGTTCAATTATAGTGATGGTTCATTCATCAGATCACTTACAGGACACCAAAAAGGTGTGAATGATATAAGTTGGTCGCCAGACTCCCGTCATTTGAGCTCCGTTTCGGATGATGGCACATTACGAGTATGGGACACACTATACGGCGAATGTGTACGCGTGATGGAGGGTCATACATACCATGTTACCTGTGTTGAGTACAACTACAAGGGCAATCTACTCATCACTGGTTCATCTGACGAAGCGATCCGTATCTGGGATCCTCAGCAGGGGAAGTGCCTCAAGACGTTGAGTGCACACTCTGACCCTATTGCCTCTGTTGATCTCTGTTGGGATGGAAGTATCATTGCCAGTGCCAGTTATGACGGTATGATTCGTCTATTTGACACTGAGAGTGGACAATGTCTTAAGACGCTGATTTATGATAAGATGGGGAGCTCGTTCCCTGTGAGTTATATCAGATTCAGTCCCAATGGGAAATATTTACTGGCTTCCACACTGGACAGTACTCTGAGGCTATGGGACTATATGGAGAACAGAGTGGTGAAGACGTATCAGGGAGTCCAGATGGAGAAACACACTTGTTCGAGTCGGTTCATCACAGCTACTCCTGAGAAGATGATGTAAGTTGAAGTATCGCAGGCACACATCAACTCCAACCAGATTTACTAACACCATACTGCTACAGAATAACAGGATCAGAAACAGGAGACGTTGTTGTGTTCAGTTTACAGACGAAACAGGTGGTAGATACGATCAAAATCTCTTCAAGTCCGGTACTAGAGGTTGATGTCAACGACCGTGTCGTAACTGCAGTGGCAATGGACGGGACATTGAAGGTGTTTGAGCTGCTAGCATAAAGCATTAAGATATATATGCATACTAATAAATCTGTAACGGTACATGTAAATCATCTTCAGCTGGCTCTTCATTGGAAATAGAGGATCAGAATAATTCCCCCCTGGAGACTTCTGCCAGCTCGGTACGTGTAGATTGTACTGCCTTGAAGGGGAAAGAAAAAAAAAATAAAAAAAAAGAAAAAAAAAAAAATAAAAAAAAAAGAAAAAAAAAAAAAACTCCTCGGGCGTTTGAAAAATTTGATCGATGGAAGCTGGAAGAGATGAAAGTTGAGCCAATCGTTTGTGCCTATTTCCTTCAACCTCCCATACATCAATTGTCAAACACACTAGCTGAACGCGCAGAAATCACAACCGACATTCAACAAAACTCCCCTTAAGAAATGCAGATGAACGAACAGAACTACTATAATCAACCAGGTGCCCTTGCATTCGGCCAAGAATGGTGAGTTTCCCACACCGAAGCCATCTCAGTTCAGGATGAAGAGATCTCAGAGGATCTTCGGTTGCTCGCCAATTCCCACACATCTGGATCTGCGATGGCCACATATTCTCCAATTTAGTACAGCTAATACTAACATCGTCTACAGGGCTCGTATGCAACCATCAGATCTGTACCAAAACGTCGTCGCTAGATCCGAAACATCTGAACACTTCGACAACAACAGCAACAGCAACGGTTCGTCCTCCATCAAAGTCAGGTACGATATCACCGAGATGAAGCAGGTGTTCGACACATTGTAGGAAAAGCTTCAAGGCCAAGGTTACGAGGAGAAGTTCCGCCAATTGGATCCGATCCGTAAGTTGATCGACCAAGTGGAGAAAGACCGTGTTCATCAAGAGAAGAACGCTGCTGCAATGGCCGCCAACGGTGCTAATAGAAGACAAAACAGCAACTACAACGGCAACAAGCAATCCTCTTCATATGCAGCTACATCTTCCACCTCAAACTCCGCTGCCGTTGATGAACTGGCGGAGAAGTTGGACGAGATCAACCAGTGGGCCAAGAAAGAGCAGAACGGCTTGGACTTTGCCAGTATACTGAACAATGTTGCCTCTTCCAAGCAGCAGCAACAGCAGCAGTCGGTACAGAGCCCGTTCATGTCTAACAGAATGGCATTGAATCTTCAGCGCGAGAACTCCTCCACATTCTCCAATCTCAACTCCCCTCTGGCGACTCCTCGTGGACTCCACGCTTTCTCCCAACCACCACCACAGTCGTTGTTGCAACCTGATCAGATCAAGTGGTACTACATCGACCCGAACGGAACGGAGCAAGGACCCTTCCCTGGAGTGGACATGCATGGTTGGTACATCAACAACTATCTGACCCCGGAGTTGCAGATCAGACGTGAGGGCGAATTCACCTTCACTCTTCTTCGTGACTTTGTTGCCCGTGTTGGTGACGCTGTTCAACCTTTCTTGATCCCGCTTCCTTCCCTCAGACAGCCACAGTCTGCTACCTCGGCCCACTTTGGTGCCTTTGAGCAACAGATCCCTGGATTGTTTGACCAGTCCGGTCGTCAGTCCCCATTCTTGCAACAGCCAACTGCTCACACTGCTCATTACCAGCAACAGCAACAACAACCACTCTACAATCATGCCACACAGTCCTCTGCCTGGGGACAAGTCAACGAATCTGGCCGTTCCTCTCCATGGACTCAGTCGGCCCAGCCAGTTCACGGACTCGGTGCCGACTACATGCAAAACCAGTACATGAATGGTTTCTTTGACGGCTCCACCACTGTCCCGGCCGTTGCTGAATTGGTCAACTCTCAGGCTATTGATGAGCTTCAACTACAACAACAAGAGCAACAGCAAGTGAATGAAACTCTGCCAGTTGAGCAGTTTATTGAGGAGGACATGCTCAAGATGATTGAGCAGCAGGAAGCATCCACCACAGCCACAGTTGCTTCAACTACTAAGGCTGAAACTCCTGTCGTTCCAAAGCCAGAACCAAAGTCAACCACATCTGCTGTTCCACAGAAGAATGTCACTCCTACTCCTGCTGCCCAGGAGAAGCCTGTTGCTAAGCAGGTCAAGACTTCAGCTGCTCCAAAACCAGAACCAACAACTCAGCAATCCCAGCCAGTGTCCAAACCAGCTACCCAACCTGCCAAGCCTGCCTCCACCACTGAGAAGAAGGCCAAGCCTGCCACTGTCACCGTAAACACCTCTACCAGTGCTTCTGATGCCGCTGCTAAAGAGGCCAAGGAGTATAAGGCTACACCACCTGCTCCATGGGCTTCCAAGGCCACCAACTTCACCACTCCAAAGCTTACCTTGGAGCAGATCCAACAACAAGAGGCTCAGGAGAAGATGCGTCAGCAGAAGTTGCGTGCTGAGAGAGCCGCTCAGATGTTGCTCAACACTGAGAAGTCTCTCAGAGAACAGGAGTTGCAAGCCACCAAACCTGCATTGCCATCCACCTCCTCTTGGGCCACATCCACCACTGTGGAAACCCCAACCAAGTCCTTGGCCGACATCCAGCGTGAAGAAGCTGAAGCTGCTGCCCGTGCTGCCAAACTTGCTGCTCAAGCACAGGCTCAAGCTCAATCCCAAGCACAATCCCAGGCTGTTTACAGTCAGCCACCTTCCAAGAACTCATTTGCCTCCATTGCCAACGCTTCTGCTCCACAACAATCTGCATGGACCGTTGTGACTTCGAAGAAGCCACAGCCAAAGGCTCAGCCACCTACCATCCACTCCACTCCAGCATCTAGAGCTACACCTGACGTTCTCCGTTCTGTGTCTGCCTCTACCACCACACCTGCTGTTTCCTCTTATGCCTCCACTGCTACCACCTCTAGCAAAAGCATTTCTCCTCGTCAGGAGTTCCTCCAATGGTGTCGCTCCACTTTGAAGCTCAACAAGGGAGTCCAGACTGACGACGTGTTGCAGATCATGCTCATGTTGCCTATTGGTTCTGAGTCTTCTGAAATCATCGCAGACACCATTTACTCCAACTCTTCCACCATGGACGGTCGTCGTTTCGCTCAGGAGTTCATGAAGAGAAGAAGAGCCGTGGAAAACTCTGTCCATGACGGTCTGACTTGGAACGATGCCATGCAGATCTCCCAGATGGACGATGACGATGGATGGGACTTCCAAGTTGTCAGCAACAAGAAGAAGGGTAAGAAGAGAAACTGAAGATGCTTCTGCCGATGTGTACATATATATATAAATATAGACTGCACCGATATCTACAGGTTTAGTGGCTAATCGAATCATAAATTTGTACATTCTTCATGCCTTCATCATTGGGTTGAACTGAGCTGGACCCTTGTTAGGTAGAACCAGCTTACCGTCATCCCCGATGGAGACACCCCACAAGTCAAGCAACGTCGACTGTCTGCTCTCGATAGCATCGTATCTTCTTCTAAGGGCCTCGTTGAAACACACCTCTTGGAGCAATGGGGCGAACTTCTGAACCCATCCCTTCTTGTACTTCTCAGTCTCTCTGATGATCTCCTGAAGCTCCAACTCCTCCAACTTAGTTGCGGTCTGGAATCTCTCCCAAACTTCGTCACCAATGGAACCTCTCTGGTAAAGCATGTTCATGGATGGCGTCACCTCTTTCAACTTGATCTGTCTTCTCACACTCTCTGCACCACGTCTGATCAAAGCAGCCTTCAACACCTTTTCATTTGGCTTTGGGTCCATCGCGAGCAGTTCAAAGTACATGTCACGCGCCACGTTACGAGGGAAGAATGGCTTCAACTCGTACTTATCCGTAAGTTTCTTCTTTCTGTAGTTGATGGAGAAGATCACAAATGCCACGATGAGAACACCGAGGTACACCAGTGGGGTCAGCACTGACACGTTCTTGTACGCTTCCTCTGTGGCCTATTCTGTGAATGTTTCGTTGTCCATTGTTGGATATCGGAGGGGAAAATACGGAGACGTCACCGGTGCAAGAAGTCCTTCAATCAATTAGTCTACTAGAAGAAGCCACGGTTTCTGTTCACCCTTGAAGTCCCCGAGGCGTGTCATTTTTGCGCGCCCAGTTGATGTTGGATGTGGTGTCTGGATGTGTTCCGCGAACCCACTCGATAACCCATAGTAAGCATCTTCACACTGCTTCAAGCGGCAAGCCGCTAGTTATCAAGTGGCAAATCAGACATCTCGAGCATCAAAACACTGAGATTTGAAAGGTTGAGAGTCATAATGAGTTCAATTGTAAGTTTATGAGCTGATAGATCTGTCATTTATCACTTACTAACAAAGATTACCGTCAGATCTTACGATTCCGTTCCAAAGATGGAATGCACCGTATCAACGCTGATGTGAACTCCGATCTCTTAAAGGCTGTGGAAGAGCTCTCATCCCAGCTGAAGTCCATTGACATCCCATCTGTCAGCATTGCAAAGTCCCCTAATGGTCCTTATGAACACATTGCAGGGTTTGTTGGTCGCTCGTTGGAGTCTTTGGGTTTCAAGAACGGTGAGTTGTTGTTCTTGAAGTACTCAGACGCTTAGTCTTCAGAATCCTCATCGACAGCCACTTCCACACAGCAGCAACCAATTGCCGCAACTCCCTCAGGTAAGACATTTGTGGAGATCCCCAAGATCCTTCAAAAGGCCGATTTTGTTGATGAACTGCCAGTGGACAAAGAACTTGCCAAAGAGGATGGACTCATCCTGCGTTCAAGATCAAGGATGTGCCAACACGGTGGTAAGGGCATGTGTGAGTACTGTTCGCCATTGCCACCGTGGGACAAGTCCTATAGAGAAGAAAACAAAATTAAACACGCATCGTTCTTCGCACATGTGAAAGAGCTTGATCACGCCAAGAACAAACAACAGGGCTCATCTTACATCGCACCATTGTCTGAGGCCGATTTCAGAGTGAAGAAGAACTGTTCTGCTGGTCATGAGGATTATCCAAAAGGACGTTGTTTCCAATGTGTTCCATCCGCTATCACACTACAGCAACAGAGCTTCAGAATGGTTGACCATTTGGAGTTTTCCTCCTCTGGGATCGTAAACACTTTCATTGAGAGTTGGAGACAAACGGGTACACAAAGAATCGGATATATGTACGGTACCTACCAAAAGTACGATAAGGTCCCATTGGGTATCAAAGCCGTTGTCGAAGCTATTTATGAACCACCGCAGCACGATGAGAACGATGGGTTGACGTTGGCCTTACCATGGGAAGAGGAAGAGAAAGTCGATGAGGTGGCGAAGATATGTGGATTGCAGAAGATCGGTATCATCTTCACTGATCTCACTGATGCCGGGAAGGGAGATGGATCTGTTCTTTGCAAAAGACACAAGGACTCTTTCTTCTTGTCCTCATTAGAAGTTATCATGGCTGCGAAGATGCAGAAGAAGTACCCAAACAGTACCCATTACTCAGACTCTGGCAAGTTTTCATCCAAGTTTGTGACATGTGTCATTTCGGGTAACACCAAGGGAGAGATCGATATCTCCCCTTACCAAGTCTCTGAAAATGCTGAGGCCCTTGTTGCTGCTGATATGATCACAGGATCCACCAAGCCTTCGTTCGCATACATCAACGAAACTGATGACAAACGCTACGTTCCAGAGATCTTCTACACTAAGATCAACGAGTACAACCGTGAAGTTAAAGTCAATGCCAAACCTGTTATTCCTGTGGACTACCTCTTGGTAACTTTGTCGCATGGTTTCCCTCAGGAGGAGAACCCAGTGTTCAGATGTCTCTCGTTCCCAATTGAGAACAGACAGGCATTGGGTGTCTTACAAGATCTGCTCACAGTGAAGTCTCATTTGAGGGTTGACGACGATCAACAGGATCAGGACGAGGTGATCAACAGAATCTCTGACTTCCATCTGTTGACCTATTTGTTCTCCTTAGGGATTCTGTCTCCTGCAGAAGAGAAGCTGGTTGCGAAAGTAGCTGTTGAACGTCAGCTTGAAGACGCGTATCTTTTAACACAACAACCGGGATGGCAAACTCTTCTGACTATTATGAGAAGTTCATAAACCATAAATCAATGGCATACAACCGTCGTCTATTTGCAGTACGTAGATCTTACCAGATCAGGAAGTCGAGATCATTGGAACCTTCTAGAGCTATTGGGCAATCCGGGTAACTACCGCGAATGCGTTTTTTTCTCTCCTCACAAGCTGGATCTTTCGCCATCGCATCTCCGGAAAACTTTTCTGGAAAACTATATATAAAGAAAAGGGCCTTGAAGGGCGGTTGCACGGGCGGTTAGCTAGCTTCACCCCGCACAGACTTTTCACCCCCAGTCACATATACTATACAATGAGTGCTCCATTTGGTGTGGATTTCGGTAACCACAACTCTGTCGTTGCCGTCGCAAGAAACAGAGGAATTGACGTCGTCGTCAACGAGGTCTCCAACAGAGCCACCCCAACCATTGTGGGTTTCGGCCAGCAGAACCGTGCCATTGGTGAGACCGGTAAGTCCCAGCAGACCTCCAACATCAAGAACACCGTCGACAACCTCAAGCGTATCGTCGGTCTGCCATTCGACCACCCAGACCTCGAGGCCGAGAAGCCATACTTCACTACACAGCTTGTCGATGTCGATGGCGAGGTTGGCGCTAAGGTGAGATTTGCTGGTGAGCAGCAGACCTTCTCCTCCACACAGCTTGCCGCCATGTACTTCAACAAGATCAAGCAGACTGTCGCCAAGGAGACCAAGGCCAACATCTCCGACGTGTGTATCACCGTCCCAACCTGGTACACCCAGAAGCAGAGACACGCCGTTGCAGATGCTGCTAAGATTGCCGGTCTCAACCCACAGAGAGTCGTTAACGAGCTCACCGCCGCCGCTGTCGGTTACGGTGTCTTCAAGACCGACTTGCCAGAGGACAAGTGGGTCAACATGGCCTTTGTTGACATTGGTCACTCCTCCTACGAGGTCACTGTCGCCGCCTTGAAGAAGGGTGAATTGAAGGTCTTGGGCTCTGCCTACGACAAGTTCTTCGGTGGTAGAGACTTGGACTTGGCTATTGCCAACCACTTTGCCGATGAGCTCGACGCCAAGCACAAGGTTGACGTTAGATCCAACCCTAAGTCTTTCTCCAGAATGCTTGCCTCCGCTGAGAAGATCAAGAAGATCTTGTCTGCCAACACTCAGGCTCCATTCAACGTTGAGTCTGTCATCAACGACATTGACTTCTCCTCTTCCATGACCAGAGAGACTTTGGAGGAGCTTATCGCCCCATTGCTCGAGCGTGTTGAGACCCCAGCTAAGGCTGCCTTGGAGCAGGCTGGCTTGACCCCTGAGGACATTGAGTTCGTTGAGGTTATTGGTGGTGGTTCCCGTGTTCCAGCCATCAAGGAGAAGTTGACCCAGCTCTTCGGTAAGCCATTGTCCTTCCACTTGAACCAGGATGAGGCCATTGCCAAGGGTGCCACTTTCATCTGTGCTATCCACTCCCCAACTTTGAGAGTCCGTCCATTCAAGTTCACCGACATCAACCTCCACTCCGTTACCTTCTCTTGGGACAAGCAGGTTGAGGACGAGGAGACCGAAATGGAAGTGTTCAAGGTCGGTTCTGCCTTCCCAGCTACCTTCATGATGTCCTTGGAGAGAAGCGGTGACTTCCAGATGGCTGCCAAGTACACCAACCCATCTGACTTGCCAAAGGGTACCCCAGCTGAGATTGCCACTTTCGACATCAAGGGTGTTAAGCCAGCTGAGGGTCAGGCCACTATCACTTGCAAGATCAAAATGAGAAACAATGAGTCCGGTTTCCCAACTGTTGAGGCCTTCACCATGGAGGAGGTTGAGGTTGAAGAGGAGATTCCATACGAAGGTGAAGGTGAGAAGCCAGAGGACTACGAGCCACAGTACAAGACCGTTAAGAAGCTCGTGAAGAAGGACGACTTGGTTGTCACCACACACGACCAGTCCTTGCCAGTTGAGAAGTTGAACGCTTACTTCGAGAAGGAGGCCCAGCTCACCTCTGCTGACGAGTTGGTCTTCAAGATCCAGAACAAGAGAAACGAGATTGAGGAGTACATCTACGACTTCAGATCCAAGTTGGATGACATCTACGCTCCATTCGTCAACGAGAAGGAGAAGAACGACTTGTCCGAGTTGTTGATGAACGCTGAGGAGTGGTTGTACGACCACGAGGATGCTTCTCTTGGTGTTTACACCGCCAAGTACGAGGAGTTGACCGCCAAGGGTAACTTGATCAGAGGTAGATACTTGTCTGCTGAGAACGAGAAGAAGGAAGCTGAGTTGGCTAAGAAGGAGGCTGAGGCTTACCAGAAGTTCACCCAGAAGCTTCAGGCTGACAAGGAGGCCAAGACCGAGGAGCAGCCAGCTAAGGAGGATGCCGATGGTGACTTGGACATCGAATGAATTTGATGTCTGATTGATTGATTGATTCTGTCATTTGTCATTTCTCCTTGTTTCGCTTCTCACTTAATGTTTGGGTTCCATTTTCTTCATAAGCTTTGGGCTTCATTATTCTTTTTCTGATTGTTATTGTCATGATTCTTAACCACAAAGGATTACATAGATGGGGTTCACGAGTTTTATGCTGTTGTTTTGAGTGTTTCTTTCCAGGAGGGGTTTGATAGATCTTCCCTTCCTACAAAATATATGCTATACGTTGTAAAGCTGGATCGATCGTACGATGTGTAGATGGGTGTCGTGTGGTATGCGGTAGTCAAGCGAGGGTTTGACTGGAGAAGTGGTTCGATCGCTATTGATATGAGTACTTCCTCAGATCTTCTCTGTATGTACGTATGAAGTCTTTCCCCTCACGGAGTTCTTTGATGCTCATCTCCAGGATCTGACGATGTTCGGTAATCCGGCGCCACTTCTCCGATCGAGTTGAGGTCGAGTCATACGGTACAATTTTCAGTACAAATACCCTTCAATGTGTAACTATACGACTCCATATAAGAAGGCGTATTCCGCTATAAGCAGTGTGACATTGGCTAGCCGAAGCATCTGAGAAGCCACTCCAACACTCATTAGCACCACACTATCATGTCACAAGTCGTCGTTGTTGGAGCCGGAGTCATTGGACTCACCTCTGCTCTTACTCTCTCTGAGAAGGGCTACAAAGTCACCGTTGTGGCCTCACATTTCCCTACAGATCCATTGAACCCTAAGTACACCTCTTCATGGGCCGGTGCACACTACAGACCGTTCCCTTCGCACACACAGAAGGACTTCGAGGACGCCATGCTCACCAGAGACACATACAACTACTTCAAGAAGCTGGCTAAGGAGGAGCCAGAGTCATCTGTGAAGTGGATGGAAGGTGTAGACCTGTTGGAGGACCAAGGTATCTACTCATTGACCGCCAAGGGATACTTTGAGGGTATTGACGGACTGGAAGAGCTCGATAAGAGTGAGTTGCCTCAAGGTGTTCAGTACGGTGCCCGTTACAACACATGGGTTCTCAACTCTCCATTCTACATCCAGTTCTTGCAGAGAAAGCTCACATTCCAGTACGGTGTGCAGTTCGTGAGAGCTGAGTTGATCTCCTTGAAGCAAGTGTGTCAGGCTTACCCAGGTGCCATTGTCGTCAACTGTTCCGGCACAGGACTTCAGTACAACGGTGGAATGGACCCAGACAGTTTCCTCATCAGAGGCCAGACGTTGCTTCTCAGAGTGCCACAGGACTGCCCATACTTGAGCAAGACCATCACGCATCAGTCCAAGGACGGCCTGTGGACATTCGTCATTCCAAGACCGTGCCATGGTGGATTGATCTTGGGAGGCACCAAGCAGTTGGACGACTACCAGAGCACGCCTAAGGAGGAGGACACCAAGGCACTGATCGCAAGAGCCAGAGTGTTGTATCCTGAGATCTTCATTGACGGTGAGCTCGACATCAGAAACATCAACGTCGGCTTCAGACCTGCCAGAAAGGGAGGAATCAGAGTGGAGGCTGAGAAGCAGGGAAAGGACACCATCGTCCACGCTTACGGTGCTGGTGGTATGGGATACGAGCTCTCGTACGGTGTTGCTAAGAAAGTGGCTTCGATCGTGGACACCATTGCTCCAAAGGCCAAGCTGTGATACGATTTCTTCTACGTCTCTGTCTATAATGCACATGGATCTTTATTGTTGTTATGTCAGTTAGTAGTTCAATGCTTTGGGTGACCTTTGACTTCTCTGCACCAACCGGCAATGTCGTCACCACAACCGCACAAAGGTCTCTCAGTGACAACGTTTTCCAATCCAATGGCATCTGCTAACCATGGATGGTTGATCATTCCACCGGCATCCGCTCTCTTCTCCGGGTTTGGGTTGAGCATCGGTAGAAGGAAGTCGGAGATCTCACATGCCTCTTGTTCGCTGTACTTGTACTTGTCAATCATCACGTCTCTCAACCCCCAAGGTTTCAACTTCGAGATGTTTCTCATCTCGCCCCTGGAGTTGAAGAATTCTCGTGTGTACTTTCCTTCTTTCATCATCTGCGTGGGAAGTTTACCCAACAGTTCAATCACCTGAGCGATGTGGTCGTCGTCCTTGGAGTATGAGTGTCCCTGGACTGGGTCGAATAGATAATCACCGGTGAGTAATTCGAAGATCATACAGGCCAATGACCAAACATCTGCGGAGCAACCCCAAGGAGCGCCAATAAGCACCTCTGGGGCACGATACTGTCTGGTTTGAATGTCATCGGTGAAGTGCTCGTCATACCAGCAGGCATTACCCAAGTCGGCAATCTTCACACCGATGAGGTTCTCTTCTTCACGTTGTTGCTGTTCTTCCTGCTACTGCTGTTGTTGTACTTGTTGTTGTTGTTCTTGTTCCTGTTGTTGTTGTTG
>JAKVQR010000205.1:0-13922 GCA_030462915.1 Petasospora meyerae | reverse complement strand
TGTTGTTGTTGTTGCTGTTCGTCATTTGTAGATGGTGCCAAGATCGTACTGTTGTCAGCAGAGATGGACATTGACGATAGTGAGTTTGCCACTGCTGTAGATGACTTGAGCGGTGATGCGGTATTCGTGGCGTTGCTGTTGTTGTTGTTGTTCATGTACTGTGCTCTCATAGAGCCAAAGATGTGACCTGAGCTGATTGGGGATGGCAACGGTTGGGAGCCAATCACCAGTGTCTGGCGTCTTGAGCGTCTTCCGCTTCTTGATGGTGTTGAGCTGACACTGCTCGTTGTGGTGGTGCTGGAAGGTGTAGCAGTGGCAGTGGCAGTCGAAGCAGTGATAGGAGGTGCCGATGACTTACGAGACTGTCTTCTCTCGAGTCTCTTACGCTTCTCCATCGACTCCACCATGGCAACAATCTGCTCGACATCGCCAATCTCGATCAACACGTTCTCCGGTTTCAAGTCGGTATGGATCACACCGCACTCTCTGTGGAGATAGTCCAACGCCAGCAGCATCTGTTTGGCAATCTGTTTGATGTAGATCACTGGGATGCCTCTGTGTTTGTACTTCTTGATCAAACTGAGTAGGTTCTCTCCCAGCACTTCAAACACCATGATGACATGCGAACCGTTTGGGCCCTCATGCATAAAACTATCGAGGAAGGCGATAACGTGTTTCTTCCCTCTGTGGTCACTCATCCCCTCGCTCACCCTCTTCAACAGTTTGATCTCATCTATCGCAGTCTCGGTGTAGTGTCTAGCGGAACGCACGATCTTCATCGCAACGTGTCTGTTCTTCTCCATGTCCTTTGCCAACCACACTGTGGAGAAATGACCCCATCCAAGCTTTCTCACTAGCACATATCTCCCGTTCTTGTACTCCTCACCCTTGTATGCCGGATGGTATCCTCCTCTCTTGTAGTCTTCTTGGTCCTCTTCGCCGTGGAGATCTCCCATTGCGACGTCACTATCGCTATCCTCATCGTCATCGTAATCATCATCCATTACTTGATCGGAGCCGCGCTCGGCAGGCGAATGGTGATGATGCTTGTCATGGTGATTCTCTGTGTTGAGTTGGTGTGGGATACGTGAATGCAAAGGTGTCTGTTGTTGCTGTTGCTGTTGCTGTTGCTATTGTTGTTGCTGCTGCTGGAAGGCCAGCGAGAGCTTAGACTTGGCCGGGGTTGCAGCCTTCTTATGCTCCGGCGTGGTGGCGGTCGCTGATTCAGAGGCCTGTTTCGTAGTCTTCATGGGAGAGAAGATGTTGCGTGTCATCGGGTCAACTGAACGGGCCATTCAGCTGTGTATTTTGGTATACTTCTGTGGTGGTAGTATTGGGAGCAGGCTGAGTTGAAATGTTCCCGTCCAGGCTGAGTAGAAATAGGCGGTGCGGAAATTGGCTGGACAGACTCGTGCAAGAAGGCTTTGAAGTGGTACTTGATTATGCGTGTGTCGTCTTCTTCTGCTCCAGGTTAGAGATCTGATTGGACGGAACTCGACGCTGTGGGAAGCAACAATCAGTGTGTCACTCCACAGAACTCTTTGGAAAATGAAGGCCCTTCTTCTCCGATGTTTCGATCCCGCTTCCTCGCCAAAACAACTGCAAAACAAAAACGCCCAATGACATATTTCCGAGGGTGGTGGTCACGTTTATATGCCCCCGGTATAGTTACTAGTCATAAACTCATCTCTCATTCTCTTCCCCTCTATCAACCACAATCTCTCTCAATTCCTTATTCTAGACCCAGAGACTCACACCTGATGGATCTTGAGCAGTGTCTGTTTGGGCTGGACAGCTTTGTCTCCGCATGTCAAGGCAAAACACTCAACCCAGATGATCTCTACACCGAGACATACACAACTCTTTTGGACAACCTCGCCGTTTTGTTGAGAGATGAATCCAATAGATCACATGAACTCATCACTTCCAACATCCTGAAGATCTCCGAAGCTGTGGATTATGTTGTTGAGAGGAATGAAACTCCTGGATTGAGACCCTTGGCTATGGAAGCCGTCAGAGTGATGGCCAACGCTGTTGCCGATACGCCAAAGAACAGAGAGATTGTGGTATCAAACACGCATCTGATCAAGACACTGGCAAAGCAGCTGGAGGAGAACTTCGATGATGATGATCTCAATGAAAGAGTTCTCATATTTTTGAAAAATCTAGTGGTCGATTCACCCAACATCGCCCAAACAGTTGCCAAACTCATCACACAGAATCTACTTGTCTACACCAGCTATGAAAGCGCATTCATGTCTCTGGACCTTCTCACTGATCTCATACCACATCAACAATACCCTGCAGATATCAAGAACATTGAGAGATTTGTGAAGAAGCTCAAGGCGTTCATCGCCAACCAGAACGAGTTTGATGAAGACGAATTCCCAGAGTTGATTGAAAACACCACAACGATCATCGAAGAACTCACATTGGATCAACGACTCAGTTTCAAAGATGAGCACCATGAAGTTTCCACACAATCTTCTCTCTTTGAGTGTCTCACTTCACTGTACCCTATGGAGTTCCAAAACAAGCTGCTCGCTCAGAGAAAGATCTTTGGGGCAATGGGCAACGTCTCTGCTAATCCATCAACTTCCAATAAACCTGTGTTGAAGACCTGCATTGCCAACATTTCAAACACCGATGAACAAAACGGATACGTTCTATCGGCTTCCATGACCATCATTGGGAACTCAATATCATCTTCGAACGATAGAAATCAAATTCTCGATACACACCCTACATTGATCTCGGATGTGTTGAACAAGTACCAATACCTGACAGATCCGGTCCAGTTCCAGGGCATACTTCACATCCTCAAGATGCTTGTGAGTTTTGACACCATTGGGGATTTCTTCTCCGATCAAAACGTCATCATATTGGCACAACTAGTGGAGGCCACAGAACGTAATGGGAAGTACTACACAAACTTCAACGCCTTACTGGTTGCATTCTTGAAGAAACTGGTTGTTCTCATGTGTAAATCACACGTCAAGCTATTCATCAAGAACAAAATCATTGACTCCTTACTCTCTGCGGATGAGAACTACGACTCCAACGTGATACTGCTTCTACTCATTAACAAGCTGACAGTGTATACCGATGATAACGACTCCACACTCAGACCCTTGATTGACAGATGTTTGCAGTTTAAGAACCCAAACATTCCGGCTTCCTACTTCTTCGAATTGACAAAGACCATTGGTGTTCTTCTACAGAACAAGCCTCAATTCACGCTCACTAATTACACCTAGGGGATCATCACCATGCTATCCACTGCTCAGTCCAGCTTCCTGCAACCTGCCAATGCTGCTGATAATGCATCAATGGCCATCAAAAACAACTCAAGGTACATCTCTGGAAGTGTCCTGAATCTTGTCAAGGAGAACCTCGCTGTTGATGATTCTTTGAAGACCTTGTGTGAGGAGATGTTGAGACTATGAAGCTACATCATGAAGACCAGAATACTTGAAAACTTTATTATAATTTATGTGTTTATGGTAGGTTCAAACTCTCATATCACCAGATGCACCCATCCCTCTGCTCAACGGTGGTAGTGCCTTATAGCGTTGGATGTTGAAGAAGTCGCAAATCACCTTGACGTACTCTGAGGGTCTTTGATCCAAAATGTCGTGAGCAGAGTTGAAGTAGTGGAAATCGTTTTGGGGGAAATGCTCATCAATCATCTGATGTCCCTGTTCTGATATGAAAGGTGACTTCAACCCCTTGATGAACTTCACTGGACCATGAAACGTTAACCCTTGTGTAGATTCTACAGGCCAGTCAGTTACATCCTTCACGGCCATTTCTTCCATGTGACGTACCGGGTTCAAAAACTGGATCTCACCTTCGTCAAAGTTCACCACTGGAGAGTCGAATCCTTGGGGCTTCTTGTTGACGAGGTTCACCAACAAATTCTTACGAACCACCGCATTAGGCATGTATCTCTTCATCGTCTCAGATGCCTTTCTCTTCCAATCCTTATCACCTGCCTGGATCCTTCCGTTGTCCAAAACGTGGATCATACTCTTCACATACTGTTTCATGTACATCTCAATGTATGGTTGCTTGATAGGAGCATTGTCGATGATCACTGCTGACTGCACCAATTCAGGATGTCTCAGAGCAGTGAGCATTGACACTTTAGCACCCAATGAATAGCCAGCAAGCTTCACTTTGGACAGTCCGTGTGTGGAACAAAACTCATTGATGTCTTGCACCAATGTGTCGTAGTTGAACGGTTGTGCATGGGCAGTCTCTCCGTGGTTTCTCAAATCGATGGTGTACACAGGTGAGTGGGTACCATTTGCAATGAGCTTAGAGTCCAGACAATAGGACTTCTTCGAACCAAAGATACCATGTACAAACAAGATTGGTTCATTCTCAGCAAGGTTCATGTCTTTGTGAAGAGTTGTCTGTGGTCTGTGAAGGTCATAGGCCAATTTCACTGTTTCAGCGTGTGGGAGAGACTCCTTCATCAACTGGGAACTTCTCAGTACTCTTGTAGGGCGGAACATCTTCAGAGTGTTGTGTGGCGAGAGGGACAAAACTCAAGTTAATCATCACGGACATCTTCATTGCGGAGTGCTCTGTTTATATACCATACACTTCGATGTCCACAACCAAAAATCATCTCGTGTCTAGACTCACGCTCAGCTTTCTTTTGTTTACTTGAGCTCTCAGCAGATCATCACTATGACGTATGTGCATGTTGCCCTTACCGCTATCTCGTATTTTCGAATCTCCATCCGGATTAACTATCTCTGCCTTTCGGAAGAGATATCTGGTGACTGAACAGGGATATGAAGACCTAAAAAGTTGGAAACACATGGGAATCATGCTAGCTATCAACTATTTTGAGACTCAACAGCATATAAGCAAACACAGTCTAATTTGCTTCACAACCCTTTCAGAAATGCGCCATTACGTTTCGTGCCATTTTCCTTTTTCTCCGGTGGTACGGGCAACAAAGAAGTAACCGTGTACACAAGCCCAGACCCGCAGTCTAATCTTAGTTAGTATGCCACTCTCAGTGCAACTACAATCCCATACCGCAATCGATAAGGTCATTGTCATTACGTGAATTCATCATCAACAGTACTATATACAGATGTTTGCGGTGATGTAAGGTGATCAGGCATGGACAGATTCCAGATTCAGTGAGTTTACAAGCTTTCTTTGATCGATAGCCTTCTTCAACAGCTTCCCAAAGAATGCTGAAGCTGCATCTGAGTCCTTGATAGAAGACAAGATCTTTTCTCTCTGAACAGCATGTCTGTCCAATGAAGACTGGAAGGCATTTTGGACCTCTCTTGCTGGGAACTTCAAAACTTTACGACACTCCTTGGCAATTCTGTCCGAGTTCTGGTGTGGGTAATCCAACTCCTTCATCTGGTACTTCATCTTCAATGCCAACTTTCTCGGTAGTGCATTAGAAATATCACTGATGAGGTAAGTCACAGCAACGATACCAGCACCAACGACCAATGGCACAGCCAAGATACGTAACGTTCTCATAGAGAAGAAAGTGCCGTACTGGAACACACTTCTCACCACTCTTCCGGTAGACATGGCACGCGACACAGCGTACAGCCCAACAGAGTATATCGAGTTCTTCCAAACAACCACTTGGTCTGCTGTCTTATGGTTGAATCCCAATGCAGATAGGAACCCGTCCAATGAAGGATCGAAGAAGTCAAAGATGGAAACAGTGTCGTCGATTTGGCGGATGACAAGATCTTTTCTTCTGGTAAACATGACATCGGACTTGAACACCTTCTCACTGTTGAAATCATCTCCCAGAGCCTCCTTGCCCAGTTCGTTGATCTTAGCAACACCTTCAGATGTCTTCTCACGTGCATAAGCTTCACATTCATCCACGGATTCCAGAACTCTTGCCGTGATGTTCATCTGGGTGTCAGCGATATACTCTGGCAAATGGAGCAAGCCTCTGTATTTCACCTCTGGATGTTCGCCCACTGTGTCCAAGATGGATAGGATCTTGTCCCTTGTGTAGTTGTAGACATCATGTGAAGTGGTTTCGATGGTAGATTCGATTTTTTCAGTGATGCGTACGCTCTGGATCATACGGTCTTCATATTGTGGTGATAGCTCATTGAACTTTTCCATGAGTGACTCCTTGTCATTGAGATAAATTTTCTGGTTGGCTGATGACAATTCCTCGATATCAGCAAAAAGATTGGACATATAAGTCTTTGCCGGTTGGAGCTTGGAAAGAGCTCTCTTTTGCAGGACAAAGTTTCTCAAACTTGCCTCCAAATGGTCAAAATCTGGGTTCCCACCAACGTTGTCGAAATTTGGGTTCCCATCTCCGTCGTCGCCGTTTCCTCCATCACCGTTGCCTCCTAGAGCATCATCATCATCAAAGTCGGGAAGGCCTTCAACGACACCACTAGATGAAACGAAATGAACGAAATCACGAGCATCCTTGTGTGTCTCTGGGGAAAGTTCCTGCACTTGTTCCAGGATTCTTCTCATGCACTTCTGTTTGTCCTTGATGTTGTCGAATCTGTTAACCACAATGAAGATGAGCTTCTTCTCGTGTGCAGCAGCAGCGATGAACTCTCTAGCGGAAAGTGTGAACTGGTTCTCTGCACTCACCACAAACACAACAAGATCGATCTCCTCCTGTCTCGAAAACACCTCTGTAGTTTGGTATGAGTCCAGGTTCAATCCCGGACCGTCAATCAAAGCGATGTCCACAATGCCATTTCTGAGCAAACTGTTATCCACAGAACGGTGATCTGCAACGTATACTTTCAAGATCGAGTACTTATCACATTCACCCACCAGTGTCTCCAGATCTTTGAGTTGGAACACGTAGTAGGTCTTCTCGTCCCTGATGTTGTATTCCTTACCGATGGGAACTGCATGTACTTCTTCGATGCCGTTGTTGGCTCTGGAATCAACCACTTCACAGAACACCGTTGTGCAAGGTTGTTGATCCTCTGGAAGCACTTTACGTCTCAAGAGTGCATTGCAGAAAGTTGACTTACCAGAGTTCAAGTCACCAGTGACGAACACTTTGGATGATGTGTCGTCGATTCTTTCTTTCAGTGAGTTGAGATGCTTGATGACCTGAGAGATCTTATCATCGAGAATCTGTGCCAAGGCGGTCTTGTCCAAGTTGCCCACTTGACTGTTGCCCATCTTCAAGTTCAACTTCAACACTGTGAGATCTGTGTTGGCGAACTCGTCTTCTTCATCTTCTTCATCTTCATCCTCTGGTTGCTTCTGGTATGACTTCACACTTTGCACGGAATTCTTCCGTAATAGAGCGAGATGGGCCTTCTTGCTGTTCAGCAGCTTGTTGGAAAGTTCATTGGAAGGGTAGTACACTGGTCTTTCTGAGTTCTCCTTTTGTAGTTCGTTGAGCAACTGGACACCTGCGGCGATGGATCTGTCCAGAGCGACTCTGTTGTCGTTATACTGGAGTTGTGAGATGTGTGATTTGAGTCTAAGCTCGTTGGACAGCGTTCTTCGATGGGCAGTGTTTAGAGGCGCTTTGAGTCCTCCCAACTCTCCATCAACCATGGTGGATCCTTCGAGAACTCCCTCATCTCTGATGTACATCAGTTGTTGAGGTTGTTCGTTGAAAAGAGTCTTGGTCTCGTCGTCATCGCCAACATCTACTAAAGGGTTTTGTGCGGAGCTAGACGAGCCTTCTTGGTTTCCGCCCATATTATCCAGTGATTTGTAGATGTGTTCTTCCTTTCGCTGAGGAGTTAACGCTTATCCGCTACCACCACAGTCTGTTTGATCATTGCGGTTGGTATGGAAATGTGTGTCTGTGTGGATGACGCCACCTCATCGCGACTGTTTTGGTGCTGATTGTGTTATGAGCCCTGGTTGATGCTTTTCCATCAAAAGTTTGTGAGCTTTCTCCAATCGATGACCATCAAAAATGAGACGAAGAGAATATATTAACCTACAATAGAGCTCTAATGTCGTTCAGAAAGAGAGGAGAGGTCATCAGTTCAGGCGGTCGTGCACCAAATGCCGTCTCAGGAAGAACTCCACCACCACCACAAATGGCCGTGCCTGGCAGAGGACCACCTGTACCTTCACCTACACATCCCATGACTGGAGTCCCAGGAAGAGCACCACCTATGATGGCTGGAATGGGAGCTTTGAGAGGTCAGATCCCACAAAGAGGGGTTCCTTCTGTTGCCGGTTTGCGTAACAATATGAAGAAACTTTCCGTTGAGGATGAACAAGAAGAGACTTTCAAGCATCCAGGTGTGAGACCATCAACCATCACATCATAGAGCACCGTCTCTACCGGGTGTGGTGATCTCGATAAGATCCTGGGCCACTCTGGTCTCCCATTGGGATCTTCCATGCTGATTGAGGAGAGTGGTACTACTGACTTTGGAAGTGTGCTGGTGAAGGCATTTGGCTCGCAAGGTGTGGTGCATAACAGACTGGATCCAAAGACTCCAAACACTCATGTCATTGTGTTAACCTCGAATCCAGGTTGGGTCAAAGAACTTCCAGGTGTGTACAAGGGAAGCAGTAAGGAGTTGAAGAAGGCCAAAGTGCGTGAGAATGAGAATAAAGTTTCTGTGCAGAACATGATCGACGGCGGTGTGACGAAGGACTCCGACCTAAGAATCGCATGGAGATATGGACTCAATGATCCGAACAAGAGACAACAGCAGAGTGTGAATTTGGACAATGAGATATACAAGGACTTCAACCACCAATTTGATATTACAAGCAGGTTAACACCTAGTCCTGGCACTAACGAAGTCACTATGATCCCGCTGCAACTCAGTTTCAGACCTGTGTTGAAACAGATTGAGCAAGTACTGCAACAGCACAAGAGCAAAGTCATCAGACTGGTGATCCCTTCATTCCTACATCCTGCCATGTATGCTCCTCCGTTGACGTCATCACAGGAAGCCCTCCCCTTCATCCACTCACTCAGAGCACTCACAAGAAAGCACGATAAGCTAGTGGTTGCGGTAACACTGGCGTTGGATCTCTACCCACGTGAATCATCCCTTGTGAAGAACATGGAGATGCTCTTCGACTCTGTGTTCCATCTGGAGCCTTTCAACCAGGAGATGATGAAGTTCTTGGAGAAAGCGTATCACAACCAGCCTACGAAAGTGCAACATGGATTGGTTCATGTGTACAAGATCCCTCATCTGAGTGAAAGGGGCCATATGATGGTCATGAAGAGTGAGTTTGCCTTCAAAAACGGCCGTAAGAAGTTTGAGATTGAAGAGTGGGGCATCCCAGTGGAGGATGAGGGGGAACCTCAACAGACTACGCAAAACATTGACTTTTGAACTTCTTGAGATGATCTTCGGTGGTATTATTAGACGTGTGTTGTCGAGACCAGTACTGAGTCTATCCGATATCGTACCGGGATCTTATCAGATATCGTAGAGTGTCCCTGAGTAGTGAACATCATTACTTTTTCCACTCTGTGTGCACTGTGTGGGTACCCCCACGGATTTTCCACAGGGTAGCGTACGAACTCTGGATTACATACCTGGTACATGGGACGTAATTAGGCAAATACAGTGCTCTTATTGGCTTCTTTCTGCTATTGATACGGGATACTAGCAACGGCGATAACTCATCGTGTCCATGTATATGTTATACTAGAAATTCTTAAACTATAACCCCTAGCAAGAGTTAGGAAGATCTGCGTTTAACTCCGGGCACTACTAGGCACTACTAGGATACGCCTTTTACTGTTTGATCATCGGTTTCACCCCTTTGTTTCGCTAGAAAAAAGTCATCTTGCTGGGCAGTTTTGAGGTCTCTTCGTAGTGAGTAAACTTTGTCTCTCTATACTCCTCAACTGACGATAACATTCATCAAAAGTATCAATAGAACCCCCCACGCCCCACGCCTGTCTACCACAGATCCCCTTCAGAACCCATCTCCGACCTCCGACCTCATCGCGTAAATTTTCCCTACCAAACGCCGCTGGAAACTGCTTATATCTCTCGGAACAACCGGGACTCTGGGCAGGGAATAGACACAGCGATTGACACAAAGATCCAGAACACCACCAGCAAAGCCGAAGCTGGAAATGGCTGAGGAAGGGCTGAAACCTGAGGACTGCTATCGGACAACGATGCCCCCTAGCTCTCCGTGGAGATAGGCACATGAAGAGGCGATGAGGCCGAAAGCTGTATATATATATAGCAGGATGCCTTCCCTGTCCTGTTCACTACATACTTTGCCTGTCTGTCTGACGACTCTGCTGCCACCCCCTTAACTCCTTCACACACACACACACACACACACATTCAACCATACGCCATGCGTTCTACGTTAATACTCTTCAATCAGGCTAAGACAGCCCTCGCAGAACTTCCCGTCAAACACAGAGTGAAGATGGCATACCAGGTTCACATGCCAAACAAGACAGTGAACCCTAACCTCAACATCAGATCCAACGAGCCTATTCTCTTCCTCCACGGTGTCTTCGGATCCAAGAACAACTACAAGGACTACTGCCAGATCATCGCTGACCAGAACCACACACCGGTGTACTCTGTGGACTTCAGAAACCACGGTGATTCAGAACACGCATTGCCCCTTGTGAATTACAGTACTTTGGCACAGGATGTGGTGCACTTCTGTGAAGACCACAACTTGAAGAAAGTGAACATTGTGGGTTACTCTCTTGGTGCTAAGGTTGCCCTCCTCACTCTTTTGAAGAACCCTGAGCTTTGTAGTTCAGGTACCATCATTGGTAACGCCCCTCTTAAGACCCCACAGATCAAAGTCTACCTCAAGGCATTCATCAAAGCTCTCAAGGCCCTCCAAGAGCAGAAGACAGGGATTACTGTCCACGATAAGGACTGGAGATTCAAGGCCCGTTCTGTGATGAAGAAGTTCGTCCCAGACGACGACATCCTTCAGTACCTTTTGAGAAACTTGGAGTTGAAGAAGCCAAAGCACGTTACAGATTACACACCGGGTTCGGTGAACTTCAAGATCCCAGTGCGTTACTTCGACAACAAGGTCGTTGATGAGATTGCTGACTGGCCAGAAGAAGAAGTAGAAGGCTTGACTTACAACGGTCCTGTCAGAGTCATCAGAGGTACCCAATCTGTTTTCATCGACGACAAGGGACTTGCTGCTTATGCCAAGTACTTCCCTAACTACACGCTTACCGACTTCAACTCCAACCATCTGATCTGGGCTGAGAGACCATTGCAAGTCACCAAGATCGTCAGTGATTTCATCAAGATGAGCAGATACCAGACACTCCAGGAGCACTTCAGACACGCTGAACCACAGAAGCACGTGTATGAGAAGGAATTGCAGCCTGTCGTCAAGGAGCAAACGCAGCTGGACTCTGCTGAAACGGAGCAAACTTCTTCCGTTGAGCAGCAGGAGCAGGAGTCATTGAACCCACTGGAGAAGAAGAACTTCCCTCACGTTGACGTTGCTGCTCTGTCCGACAAGGGCATTCCAGCTGGCAAACTTTTCTGAGCGCCTATTAGCTATGGAAGGTTTCTAATAATATTTGATATTCAACCAACAAACCGATGTTGTAGTACTGACTAGAATTCGACACTTGGTGGTCTCCTAGTAGCTGTGGCTTTGAAGAGCCGAGCGCGTCTGGAGAAAATGCGGATGATCCGAAAACAGACAACAGTTCATCTCTTCAACACATCTCTGGAACTCATTCATCTCCCCAAAACAAGTCACAATCTCTCAGTTGGCATGGCACAGTCACACTCCCTGGATTTTCCCATAGAGATCTGGAGTCAAATCACGCAATTTCTGGACGTTGAAGACCTTCTCTCACTTAGACTAGTACACTCATCTCTCACACGTACCATCTCATCTGACGAAGTATGGGCTCCGCTAGTGAAGCAGAAATGGTACTGTGAGCAGTTTCTGGTACAGAAAGAATATCAAAAACTCACTGGACACTTCCACCATTATCAAAAGCGTTCCATTCTCGACAAGAAAGTCTCAAAGGCGCTTCGACAACGACCATTCACCCTCGATCATTACTGGGAACTCGCAAGACTTGGTGAAGATATCATTCCGTGTCTAGTGGAACTGAAATACAACAAGGAGAACCTAGAAACAAGGTACCATGCATCCCAACTACTGGCAGCACTACGAACGAAGAAGATGTTCGACCATCTACGAAAGCTCACAGAATCACCGAGTGCGCACCAACCGATCATCGAAGAAGAGGTCTACTTGTACTTCTCACTGCTGGACAATGAGTACGACAAGCTCTTCAAGCACAGACAAGACGCACTTGAATCTCTTACTGTTGCAGTTTCCCAAATATTAAGTGCCAATCCAGATATGGAGAATACAGTCAAAGTCCATTTCATCATCAAGTTTGCTTCAACACTGCTCCCTTACTCCCCAGAGCTCACCGGACAAAGCAGTGCAGAGTGTTTCTCCAGTCTACGATTCTATGCATACGAGAACCCTCTCATGGCTACGCACTTCAGATATGCTCTTGTTCAGAAACTTGCTGCCAGATTTGGTATCACAACTTACATTACCAGTAAGCTCTTGGTTGTCTACGATGACGCGTTCAAGGATGGCAAATGCTACTTCTTCATTAAGGATGAAGACCCTGATCCCAGAGTCTGCCAGCTATCTGAGTTGTCATGGGCTCTCTCCAGAACATCAAACTCCAATCTCGAGGAGTTGCTGCATACTTGGACTACTCCACTCACCGTCGAGCAGGTTCTTGACTAGCAACTGGAGCTCCTTGACTTCAGTCTAGATCCACGGACTTTACTCCATCCAGGAACCGGTCTGTACCAACGGGTCTACCACGCTTCAAGTAATCGTATCCCGATCATCACTGCATACATCTTCGATATCGCTGTTTCGATCATTCTTCATCACTAGCGACCAAGTCTATTGGAAGAGGTCCAAAAATCCTAGCCATTTCTTGGATAGTTCATCCGCTATGAACTTTGGGACTCATTATCAGACCAATACTCCAAAACTCTTCCGTACCCGGATCCTACTCTCACTGATCAGGATTTGATATCCTAGCAACGGGAATTACATGGAGAGGGCATCTACCGAACCGGCGAGATTGTGAAATACCGTACAGGTATCTACTCTATCGTCATCTGTCACTACTGTGACGAAGGGCGTACTTACTACCTATTGTTGGAAGATGATCTGGATGTGCATGAGTCGAGCCTGGCTAAAGTTAGTAAGGATGAGATCACACCACACCTTATTGATGAACTTTCTAACGACTACGATATTGGGAAGTACTTTACACACTTTGATTACGACCAGTTACGTTTCGTTTCGATTGAACAGAAGTGAAGCCACTGATGAAATGGACTCTACAAACTATATAAATAAACTCAACTTCACCCATCTAGCTGTGGTAGCGTAAACTCTCTTGTTGTAGATATTCTTACGTGGATGCAGACTCTGTACGTCCTTGCGACATTAACTCATGGTCTGTTGACCTGGTTCCCATAGAGGCAGGTTTGGTATCAGTACACAATCATACTGACTTCATCTGATGTACTTCTTTCAGCGGGCTCATAAGGCTCATCGATTGTCCTCTTTTCGTAGATGACGCCTCCAATGATATGTATATATCGCTCGCCCAACGCCAGCTGCTAAATTACTTAATTGCACGCCACGTTTTTTTTTTAACTTCAAATGACCTCTTATTCGACAAAATAAAGTATACAAACAATAAACGAACAAGAGTCTTTACAACTTTAACAATTCTCTCAATCTCTTCTCTCAGGCTTCACCATCACTGTTCAGGTAGAACCAACTTGATCACAGGGAGTGTTGTTAGATATCCTGGGCTCTAGCACGTCATCCCACCATATAAGTGGAATCTCTGTAACTGCCACTAGTTATCTTCCTCTGCTCTCAGACCTTAGCCTTCATCCACCTATTCA
>JAKVQR010000204.1:0-59452 GCA_030462915.1 Petasospora meyerae | reverse complement strand
CCTCCCAATTCCCCGAAAAAGACTTTTGGCGAAAACGCCACACTACTACATACGGTAAGACAATTTCGCAATCGATTTCGAAATCGCCTGCGGAAAACAGGGCCTTAATGAAATTCGCGAAACGTTAACTGGCACAAAACGGCTAGAATACATTGCGTAATCAGATATGAGCTTCTTTTCGTTACTAGGGTAACTACTAACCAATCTTCGAAGTGCCTGGAGATATCTGCCAACAGTCTATCGGGTTTCATGTCTGAAATTAATTACCGCGTCATAGTCCAGGAAGGCTGGTGTACGTTACTCACGATTGATTCACGCCTTATCAATGTGCTGCACTGTTCATCTAGCCTTCTTTGGCACACCTGCCTATATGGAGGATCATTCGCACGAGTTAAAGCGTTACGGAGCACGGGAGAACCCGTACTGCAGATTACCTTATAATTGAGAGCTCAAGACTAGTAACGAGCTGAGTCTGCCTGCTATATTAAATACTAGAATATGAAGGTCCCTGGTCAAACTCTCATCGGCACGTAGAGCTATAGCGTTGTACTGTAGTGTGTGTACTTCGGAAGTCGGGAGGTTATTCGGGAGCTATTCGGGGGTAAGCGGTAGAGGTTGTTATACGCGTCAGGAGATTTTTCACTCCCAAGACTTTTCTGTCATCTGCGTTATAGGTACTAGGCGGCGGTAGCGGAGAGTCGGACATCCAAGGCGGGAACGGGGTGTCCATGTGGCAAAGGCTCGGCCTTAAGATCACCCGTTTGCTCGTTACGTTCAACTTCAGGCTTCTATGCGTGATGGACAAGAATCTAGATTGTCCGAAATGGTGCCCTTTGGATTTGAGGTTTACTTTGAGATAAACAACATCGACTATACTTGTACCCCTCTTCACACACTTGATGACTCCATACAAACCCCAACGGTCTCGAAAGGCTGAAACGGTTCATCTCAGATTTTTGTGCGGAGTTGTACTCAAAAATCGCTACAGCCGGTTGTGCGGCTGGGGGCGGTATCTGTGCTTCAGCCGTTTGATTGGTGTCAACATGAGCGACAACTCCTTGAAAATTCACCAGCTATACAACAGCGTAGCAGGGGTGGTTGATTTGTTGAAGGATGTGCAGGCTCAACGTGTCCCTCCTTTTGCATGAACTCGTGAGTCCGTGTTCGGAGTCTAACAACCTCTAGAAAAGGCTTGCAGCGTAGCGTACTTGGGTCCTTGGCCCAGGCCCCAGGCTCATAGACAACCAGGGTACAGTTGTTGGAGACGTAGCAAAAGAAGCTATGGAGTCTTCAGTGCGAACATCTAGAAGCCTAGTACAAGAGTTTATGAACCTCTGCCTAGAACTCACGAGTCTGTTGAACAAATTGTGCAAACCTAGCTACTATACGCGTAGGGTTTAACGCCGTCCAGGGTCCAAGATCCAAGCTTTTGAGATCCGCCATGACTCCTTATTGTTGTGATTCCAACGGAGTAACCGCTCAGCAAGGCCTGCTGAGCAGTTTTAAATCACTCAAGCCATGCTATCCGTCCCTTCCAGGACGGGAGATCAATGCTTTCCTGTACCTCTTTCATCGTCCATATATGTGGGCTGCGGTTGGTTGGCGTCGAGACGTTCGACACCTGAGAGGGCATCACATGGTCGGAATCCTACCACTTTTTTTTCCCTTCTGTCTCTCTTGCTGGGCGATCTTGCAACGAGGGAATCCGGACCGGCAACTCTTATCCGAGGAGGGTGAAGCTATCAGATAGCATCTACAACCATAATTTGGTATCTTTCTCAGTAGTTGTAGCGTATTTGGGTTCATTAGTGAGTACTAAGACACTTTCATACACGGTAGCCTCGCTAAACCCACCAGAGCGACTCCACAGTGCACACTCTGCGAGAAAAGTTTCAGCCTTTCGATTTGTGTGCAAACTGGTCAAAAGCCGGTTGCGGGTTTTTCTGTGTCTCGTCTTTTTTCCCCATGTATAGGTGTCGAGGAGGATCAAAGTCGCATACGTACGTGTGTGTCTCTTTTTTCCCTTCTCTCTCTCTCAGCCCCTACAGCGCATATTCACCTGCTGTCCGAGGAAGATATATAGGCAAGGAACACCCCGGTTGAGGCATTTTCACATTTCCACCGACACTCTCCCTCCTATTGTTCATACAGTGTGTAGACCCCTTTCCCTTTCAATCACCGTCAGCCGTACAGGAGAAGAAGCGCTGAGCTAACACCAATCAACTCTACCCCCTATCATACCACACACCTCTGCACAATGTCAATGTCAAGAGCCAGTTCCAGATCGAGAGCCAACTCCACAAGGGGTTACGAACAGCTTGATCTCGAAGCACAGATATCACACCTCTCAGATGAGTCGGATCAGCTGGACCACATGGACGAGTACTTCCAGAGAAACCACCCTGTGCCTATGAACTCCAAAGTACCAGTGAACGAACTCGTGTACTCCATCACCACCTCGGGTACGGATAACGAGTACATCCACCTCGACGACAAGAAGTTCTTGAAGGACGATCTTCTCAAGGCCTTTGGTGGTAACCTGAACCCAGGGTATGCCGAACGTCCAGCATACAAGTTCGGTAACCCTGCTCCTCTGGGTCTCTCCGCCTTTGCCCTCACCACTTTTGTTCTCTCGCTCATCAACGTCCAGGCTCGTTCCGTGACCACTCCAAACATCGTTGTCGGTCTCGCCTTCTTCTACGGTGGTCTCATTCAGACGTTAGCCGGTATGTGGGAGTTGGCCATCGGCAATGCCTTTGGTGGTACCGCTCTTTCCTCGTACGGTGGTTTCTGGCTCTCCTTCGGTGCCATCTACGTGGATTCATTCGGAATCATCTCTGCTTACCAGGACTCTGCAGAGTTGGAGAACGCTGTTGGATTTTTCCTTCTCGGTTGGGCCATCTTCACTGCAGGACTCACCCTTCTCACAATGAAGTCCACGCTGATGTTCTTCCTCACGTTCTTCGATCTCACAATCACATTCATTCTCTTGGCTGCTGGTAAGCTCGGAGAAAGTGAGAACTGTACCAGAGCAGGAGGTGTCACAGGTATCATCTGTGCCTTCTTGGCTTGGTACTGTGCCTTTGCCGGTTTGTCCAACCAGCACAACTCCTACATTGTCGCTAAGGCCATCCCATTGCCTCAGAACATCTTCGCCTCTCGTCGTCGTCAGAAGAGCCAGTGAAGTCATAAAATAAAATACAGTACGAAGTGAAATGATGATTACGCATACATATATACAGATACAACACATACGCATGTTTAAAAAATGATGGATATTCTTTGGATGTTTGGTTTGTATGATCTGTATCGCCACAAAAATGCATCACCAGCTACAGATGATCATTTTCTAGTCTGTCCGGCCAAGGGACTCTCCAGAACTGAACGACAACGATAATTCACATCTTCAACGGTTTCTAGATTGATTGCTAAACACATAATGGCTATACCAAAGCACCATCTCGTTAGCTTTCAAGGGGCATTTGCACATCTCGACACAGCCAAGTGCAGAACGATTCCGAATGCCATCTACAATGAGGTCCAGTTCACTACAGACTTACCCATCCCTGAGACACTGATGACGGGTATCGACTTTACAACCAAGACAAATGCATTGCTCTATTTTGCCAGACTCAAAGATTTCACATTGAGATCCCAATTCAAACGGTGGTGTGAACAAGTTGATGAACACAGAGAGGATCACAAGGAGAGAAGTTGTTACCAGCCCTATGCCGAGTTTGAACCGTACCCTCCATCCGAGGACTTCAACTTCACTGCTCTTTTCCATTCAACTGCCAACAGAACCCAACGCAGAAACTTGTGGATCAACGGTTTCCCAAATGAGTTGAAAGAACCACTCAACATCACCGGTAAGCAGTGGAAGGGTGCCAATGCGAAGAGTTACTGGAGCAAGTACGATGAATTAACCAGGGAGTATGTGTGTTCCAAGTTCAACAAGAGTGAAGATGAAGAGGCATTCCAGAGAGATGTGGCCCTGTGGTGTGAATGTGCTAAACATCTGATCAGTGGGTTCAGCAACTGGCATGCAAACACCAAAGATGAGAACCGTAAGCTGGCTGTGCAGATCTGTTAGGTGGTACTGGATTACCCTTTGAAAGAGGTGTTCAAGGAGTTGATTGTGTATGGGATCTTGATCCTCGACTTCACAGTTTCCCACGGCAATTCAGACTTGAGACGGAACCCCATTGCAAGATTGGTTAGATGTTATGCCACTGATCCACATTTGCCTCTCTCCATCATGAGTACCGTTGCGGTCAATACTATCATGTTTCAACCACCACCTCCGTTCGATAAGAGACAAGGAAGCCAGTGTGGATTTTGTGCAGATAAGGGTCACACGTCTGAGGAGTGCAGATATATCACTGAGCTTGATGATGAGACTGTGAGGTTCATTTGGAGACATGTCTTCAAGGAGATGAAGAAAGATGACGATGAGGAAGAAGAGAATGACAGTGTTGTACCATTCATTATCGAAGGAAACCAAGGAGTGGGGGTTCTTCAGATTGGAGACAAACAGTATCCAGCTGGGTTGTGGAATAAACCAAAGATCATTGCACACGAGAGCAGATTCAGACACCTGTGGAACCGCTCGTTGGTAGCGTGGGCCAAACAGCACTCTCCATTAGGTGAAGATAGTGACGAAGAGATGGATGGTGGTTTGTGAAATGACTCTGATTAGTCTTCAGGCGATATTCATAGTGTCATATCGGCTGTTTGTTTGATTGAATTAATTGGGATCTTTACGATCTTGTAGATGACCAGCTGATAACCACCCGAATCTTCCAGCCTTCATCTTCCGCGCGCTCACCATAGAAAAAGTCTCCACAATGGAGCCATGAAATCTCAATAAACACAGGTCTTACAAATCATATACTAGATTTACAATCATATCCAATCGCATATCCCCATATCCACAATGATCGACCTCGATAAAGCCATCGAGATGCTCAAGGAGTGCAAAACGATCCCTGAAAAGGACGTGTACGACATCTGCTGTCAGGCACAGGAACTACTGATGAAAGAGGCCAACGTACAAGTTGTTGACACGCCCGTCACGGTGTGTGGTGATATCCATGGCCAACTGCACGATCTATTGACACTGTTCAAAGCCGGCGGGGAGTGTCCGGGTACAAGATACCTGTTTCTGGGAGACTTTGTTGATCGAGGGTTCTACTCACTGGAATCCTTCTTGCTCCTACTATGCCTCAAAGTGAGGTACCCTGACAGAATCACGCTGATCCGTGGTAACCATGAGTCTCGGCAGATCACCACAGTCTATGGATTCTATGACGAGTGCGTAAGGAAGTACGGGAGTGCCAATGTGTGGAGGTATTGTTGTGAAGTGTTTGACTACCTGGCACTCGCTGCTCTCATTGGTGGACCCGGTGGAGTGTTTTGTGTGCATGGTGGATTGTCACCCGATGTAGACCAAGTGAACAAGATCAGACTCATAGACAGGAAACAAGAGGTGCCACACGAAGGAGCTATGTGTGATTTGCTATGGTCAGACCCTGATGACGTTAGCGGATGGGGGATCTCACCGCGTGGAGCAGGGTTCCTATTTGGGAGAAACGAAGTTGAGCAGTTCCTGCACAAGAATGATGTCTCTCTTATTGCCAGGGCACATCAGTTGGTTATGGAAGGGTACAAGGAGATGTTTGATGGAGGTCTTGTGACGGTGTGGTCTGCTCCAAACTACTGCTATCGTTGTGGTAACGTTGCTGCCGTGCTGACGATTGACGATGACTTACAGCGAGACTACCGCATATTCGAAGCCGTATTACAGGACGCAGCAGCTCTCCCGTCCAAAAAGCCCGCAACTGACTATTTTTTATGAGTTATTAGTCTTGAACTAAAAGTACAATCATTTCAGTTGTATCGATTCGCTGTAGATACACGCAGGAAAAGTGACGCGGTAATCTCGCGTTGAAGCGTGTTTTGTTTCCCACCGCGGAGACACGAAAATTTGGGTAGTAGTCGGATCTTCAAGTCTACTACTGCTGAAGGATAGCTGCACTCTATAAACAAAACAAGCATTCATTATTCATATTCACACACCCTTCCATATTCATGTCCTCACAACACAGGACACTTTCACAACCTTTGTCACAACTTCTCTCACAGCGGCCACTCCAGGCCATCCCAACTTCCGTTACATCACTGGATCTCTCGCTCCACGGTGGACTTGTACCTGGACAACTGTATGAGATATGTGGTCTGAACAACACAGGAAAGCCACAGTTGGCATCTCAGATGTGTCTTAATGCATTGAAACAGAACAAGAAAGTCTTATGGATATCGATGGTGCAGAGTGTACCGATTGGTGTGTTACAACGGCTTGACCCATCTCTTGTATTACCAGATCCACGTATCACCACACTCAGGATATCCACTATTGCAGCATTATATTTATACTTATCCCAAATCACATCACCTGAATTTGGACTATTGATTATTGACGATTTTGCATTGTCATTGAACAGAGCAATGGGGGATTTGGAAGACCTTATAACAAAACCCAAGGAGTCTATGGAGACACGAAGAAACAAGACGATATTGCAATTTGTGAAACTTCTGAGTTTCATATGCAGCCAAAGCAAAGCCTCGTGTGTGTTATTCAACCCAATGGATACCATGTCGATGTCCTTTGTCGAGGTGTCCCCAGCAAGTACAACAATACCGACATCAATGGCCCCGCCTCCACTTCATCCAGCCCAACCGTCATCGTCACAAATCCAAAGAAGACAGGGGAAACGAGTGAATCAACAGATATTGGTTTCGATGCTCGGTGAGAATTCCAGCTGGCTCTCTTATTTCAGAGCGAGGTTGATGCTGTACAAAGACTGGTGTTCTACAGGTTTGAAGACCACAGCCACTTTTGTCAACATCAAGCATTCACCAGCTATGCGGAAACTGTTACAATCTAAAGGTGTTACATAGAGAGTTGTTGGGTTTGTATTGACTTCGGAAGGGTTGATGGATTTGGAGGAAGGCATCAAGGGAACACAGAGCACGAACAAGGAGTTCACACTGGATGAGAGTGACCTGCTATCTGATTACGATGAGGAGGAAGAAGAAGAACAGATCACACAGGTAGCACCACCTTCATCTCCGCACAAGGATATTCAAAATGCCAGAGAGCTACTGTCTTCTCAATTGCAAGAACAGGAGTCCCAGAGTCAGATGAATGAAACTCCATTGGAAGAGATTGCCACCACGACCACCACATAGCAAGAGGCTACCCAATCACCACAATCTGAGAAAGAAGCTCAGGAATGCCAAGAAAATAACGAGTAGAATGAACAAGAAGAAGAAGAAGTTCCAAGCTCCCAGGCCGATGAACAGGAACACGAACACGAACAGTCGGCAGACCCAGAAAACCTACGGGTCGCCTCATTGATCGCGGATACATCGTTTGAAGTCCAGGAGATTGAAGATGAACTGGAAGAACTCTATCCAACACAGCCGGAGTCGATTGACTTGGTGAAGTTGTCGCAATTGCAAAGTTTTGAGAATGGTCCTCAGGGACACCCCGTCAAGAGAAGCCGGACTTCCCCGGACGAGTACATCCTCGCGGAGAAGAGACTGCGTGTGTTGGAGGAGGAAATAGACTCGCAAGACCTGAGCCAGACGGTCCCATCGACCTTCCCATTCTTCTGAGGTCACCGATACACATTTCTAGCATCAATACATCCTCAACAGTCGAGCATCCTGGAATATTTTATAGGGCATAGGCTCCAGAGTTCTCGGCCCCACAGAATGACGTAGAAACGCATAGAAGTCGATCGACATATATGAGCCGGAGCTGTCACGATTGTGCGCGAAAATGCCGGCAGCTTGCGGGCGATAATGAAGTGGATGAACTTTTGGTGTGGTTGCAGTTGTTGCTACGGGTCACCACACCACGTCATTGGCGAGCGAGAATCACAGTTTAGAAGGCCAATTGAACTGACACTCTTTCTTATCCACACTCGAATTGGTTTTGGTCACTATAAGACACCAGCAGTACGATGACGAACGACGCCTTCCAGTACCCGCAGTTCAAGTTCGAGGACTTTGTCAAGCCGGCTGACTACCCGGACAAGAAGCTCAGTGGGCGTATCCTCAACGCCTTCACCAACATCCCGTACCAGATCTACAAGGACTCTGCTGGCTCTGAATGGGTGAGTATCTACATCTATGAGACGGTTTCTTTCCACTGAAGAAGAATTGTCTCGGCTCAATAACGTAGTGCCGGTTGTGCTCCCGATGACACCTGTCAAGAGTGACACCAACCCACAAGGGGCGGGGAAGAGAGAACCAAAGACTAACAACTTACCCGAAATTTAGCAAATTGAGAACCTTCCAGGAAACTCCGCACTGTTATCTGCCTTCCACTACCTCGACACCCAGTCCGAGTGGGAAAACCATCTCATCGCCTGGACAGGTGAGCTGACCATCAAGGACAAGTCCGTGTCTCCAACAGACGAGGCATACTACCTGGACGACGAGGACAAAAATGGCATTGAAGAGCTTATTGCAGAGAAGCATAACAGCAAGAACGTCCACCCTATCTGGCTTTTGAGAAGGGACCAGCACAGATGGAGAAAATACGCAGAGAACGTGATATGGCCAGCGTTCCACTACATCATGGGTACCCCTTCTGATGGGTCCGAAGAGTCCCAATGGTGGTACGACTACGTGCGTTTCAACGAGGCATACGCTGCGAAAATCGTGGAGAACTACAAAGAAGGTGACATCATCTGGATTCACGACTACTACCTCATGCTGCTCCCACAGCTCATCAGAATGCAGCTTCCGAATGCCATTGTCGGTTTCTTCATGCACTGTCCTTTCCCATCGTCGGAGTATTTCAGAGCGCTCCCAAAGAGAAAGCAACTGCTCGACGGTATGCTCGGTGCCAACAAGATCTCCTTCCAGAACTTCTCATTCGCAAGACACTTCCTCAGTTCGTGTAAGAGACTACTGGGTTCAGAGACCACTCCGGAATCCATCACAATGTACGGTACCACGATCCACATCGACTCCCTACCAATCGGCATTGACGTCGACAGACTGGAACACGACATGTTCACAGGTGTTATCGACGACAAGGTGAAGTCCTTCAAGGAGATGCACAGAGGCAAGAAGATCATCGTGGGAAGAGACCGTTTAGACACAGTGCGGGGTGTTGTTCAGAAACTCCAGGCCTTCGAGACCTTCTTGGAGATGTACCCTGAGTGGAGAGACAAAGTCACTCTGATCCAAGTGTCCTCTCCAAACTATCTTCACTCCGCCAAAGTGGAACACCAAGTCTCTGAGTTGATCTCCCACATCAACGGTAAGTACGGATCCCTCAACTCCGTCCCAGTGCAACACTACCACATGAGAATCGACAAGGATGAGTACTATGCCCTGTTGAGATCTGCCGACTTGGGACTCATCACCTCTGTGAGAGACGGAATGAACACCACCGCGTTGGAATACGTTGTTGCACAGAAGTTCTCCCACTCACCATTGATTCTGTCGGAGTTCAGTGGTACTTCAAGTGTTCTTAAGGACGCAGTGATTGTGAACCCGTGGGATAACGTTGCTGTGGCCAAGGCCATGTATGACTCCCTCCAGTTGTCCGATGAACAGAAGACCCACTTCGAGTCCAAGTTGATCCAAAGTGTGGAGCCTGTGCAGAAGTGGGCATCCACCTATCTCAAAGATCTCTTGGACAATCTGGAAGATGGTACAAACAAGAAGCTCACACCTGCTTTGAACCGTCCTAGACTCCTCGACCATTACACCAAATCCCAGAGAAGACTGTTCTTGTTCGACTACGACGGTACTTTGACACCAATTGTCAACGACCCAGCTGCTGCTATTCCATCTGCTAGACTGTTGGACATCCTCAAGTCTCTCTCTGCAGACCCAAAGAACCAGATTTGGATCATCAGTGGACGTGACCAGGCCTTCTTGGAGAGATGGTTGGGTCATAACCCACAGTTGGGTCTCTCTGCGGAACACGGTTGTTTCATGAAGGACATCAGAGGACAATGGGTCAACTTGGCCGCTTAGTTCGACATGTCATGGCAGATCAAAGTGGAGGAGATCTTTGCCAGATACACTACAAAGACACCTGGTTCGAACATCGAGAAGAAGAAAGTCGCACTAACTTGGCACTACAGAAGAGCTGATCCTGAACTGGGTGAGTTCCAATCCCATAAGCTGATGGAGGAGTTGAAGCAGACAGTCGCTAAAGAATACGACGTTGAAGTTATGAGTGGTAAGGCCAACGTCGAGGTGCGTCCAAGATTCGTCAACAAAGGTGAGATTGTGAAGAGACTGGTATTGACTAGACACGGTGCGCCACAGGATGGCGTGGATGTCAACGATCTCAAGCACAAGCACGAGGAACTTCCAGACTTTGTGATGTGTATTGGAGACGATGCTACCGATGAAGACATGTTCAAGCAACTCTTGGAGATTGAGTCCTCTTGGGAGCAAGACGCTGATGCTAAGAAGAACGAGGAGTTCAACAGTTTCGGTATCTACCCTGTCAAGGTTGGTCCAGCCTCCAAACAGACCTTGGCCACTGCACATTTGAACGATCCACAGCAAGTTCTAGACACTTTGGGGTTGCTTGTGGGAAGTGTCAACTTGTTTGAGAGTGCTGGTACTGTGTCGTTGGATGACAGAGGTCATGTCAAGGACAGTGCATCGAGTCAGAAGTCCGCTGCCATCACCAAGGCTTTGAGTATGAAGAAGGGACACTCTTCCGGGAAGGAATGAAAACGAAACGGGGGTATAGATATGTCGTTCAAATAGATGTATTAGAAGAGACTTACACGTCAAATAGCTTAACAAATCTCTGGTCTAGATCTCCTTCAATCTTCTTCAACTTTTGGCGTTGAATCTCAATCTGCTGTTCGTTGCGTGCCATTGTGGCGTTTTGCAAGTTCAGTAGTCCTGTAACGTATCTTAACAATGGTGAGTGACCCATCTTGGCCAAGTTGAAAGCGGATTGCGAGGATTTCTGCTTTTGGTCAGAGTTATTGTTGAGCGTAGATGACTTGATGTAAAGCAGCATAGAGAATAACATTGGGAACTGTCTGAGCTGCTCCTGGTCAACAAGGATGGCATCCACCTGCTTCGTGATCTCAAAGATTGATAAGTTTTGGGTGTTGAACAGGAGATTGAGCATCTGAGCAGTGGTATTGACGAGGTATTTGGAGGGCAACGAGGTTCCCTGTGCGGTATAGATCTTCTCAAACTTCTCCATGATACGAGACTTGACTCCCATCAACTCTGAAACTTTGGCAGTGTTTTGTAGTTTGGAGTGATGGATGATCTCGGAGTCCACGATAACAGAGACGTTGAAGCAAGAAATCAAGTAGAGATCGTTGTACTTCCACATGTGTGACTGTGCCTCTAGTTTGTTTAGGAGATCCATGTAGCTCCACATTGCCTGCTGTGCCTTACCTTGCTTGTGCTCAGCAAGGGCAAAGAAGTATGTTAGCAAGTGCGGGTCAGTGATTCTGCCGTGTAAGGACTGTTTCAAGCCAGGTGTCTTTGGATCGTTGAGGTCCTGTGCAATGGTGGCTTCGACGAAAGTGTAGAATGAAGAGAGACAGTCCAGTTGGTGTATCTTTCTTTGTAGACCAGAGTAATACTTGACTCCACACTTGGCGGGATTGGCGAGGGACTTCAGAGAATTTTGGACCTCAGAGGTAGCAAGCTGCAACACTTTGAGAGACTTACGTTTCTCATAGGTGGTGTTGAGACCAGAAACTGCAAAGATTATGTAGAAAGAGATGAAGAGTTCGATAGGGTCTGGGAAAGTGACGCGGCAGGAGACATTAACACCATCAACTGTGATAGCCAAATCCTCAGAGAGTGGTTGTGTGTTACCCTTTTGTCTCACTATTATCTCGTTGATGAGCTTGAGAGATCTTGTGAGTTGGTCAGATGGGGTCTTGATGGATGTTCTGAATTGGATCTCTTGCAACACGATGAGAAAATGGTAGAACAATTGCATGCTATCCGATGAAGACGACATAGGTATGCTGTGGATATCAAACACGGGTGTAATACCGTGTTGTAAACAATGCGAAGCCTCTATCATCTTGAGGTAGTTGAGTGTGTGATCCTGGATATTCACAGCGTTCTATATGGCTTTCAAGAGGGTAGTGTGTGCTTGCAATGGGTCGTTGAGTTTCTGAGCAGAGAACTTGAGGTACTGGATCATGAGAGAGTTCTGAAATGATGTGGATTGGATAGCCTTCAAAGCCTGTTTGGTGTTCCCCTGTGAGATCATTGATTGTATCAATTTCACTTCTGCTTGATGACGAAGGGTTCTGTACTCAGGAGAAGAGCCACACAGCAGAATCGCATCATCAAGATAGTCATCTGGTAGTTCCTCTTGTGACTCCTGGGAAAGGATCTTTGCAATAAACAAGTCTGAATGGATTCTCAATCTGAGTGAGACTTGTTGCTTCATGGCGAGGATCTGCTTGAGCGATACGATGGAGAGTTTGACCAGTGTGAAGTACTCTTTCAAGTGACGTGCAGTCTCGATGTTGGGTCTTTGTTTCTGTGCGTGGTTGTAACACTCGGTTGCTAGTTGGAATAGAGTATTCTCCTTCAAATTGGAAGGTGTCTCATTGTTCTTTTGGATCTTCTGTATCTTCTGCTTCTTCTGTACAGGAGGTATGGGAGATTCCTGTAAATGCGGTTTCATCTATTGTGATCGAAATGGGATCACAGGTGCCTGAACGGGGATTTGTGGGGCTTCCAAACTCCATTGCTGTTCCATATGGTGTCTGTACTATGGCTGAGGGTGGTAATACGGTAGTTGTTGTGATACAAATGGCTACATTATTGGCTGTACGGGGTAATTCGGTGGCGGTTGGTTGTAGTTGTAGTTCGTGTTGTAGTTCATAGTGGGAGGCTACTGAAATGGTTGTGGTTGTTGTAGCTGTTGCTGCTGATGCTGATACTGTTGTTGCTATTGGAACAGAAACTGCTGTTGATTGGGGTCATAGTTGTTCATCTTGGCTATGATCTTACCAGCAAATGATATCTTGTATATCGTGAGGAGAGAAGAGTCTCTACGCGTCTATATGAAAAGTTGAAGTCTACGCGACAGTTGGCATTATTGGCCGCTAATCGATATTTAACAGGTGATGAACTTTTGAAGAGCCCACGGGCCGCAGCTCAAACTCGACACCAGATGTTGATAGTGAACAAAGCTGAGTTTCAAATATATCCAACGGTCTACTATTTCATCTTGATGGTTAAGTTGTTATGCTGGCAGTCTACAGCCTACACTCACCCCAGTTACCATAAAATCGTCACTTCACTATAAATAAATTCCCCACACATAGAGTCAACACACAACTTCAGTTCACACCGATGGACTTCAGGTACTGCTCTCTGTAGTTGTTGTTGTCCACCGGGTAGTTCAAAGGAGTCCACTTAGGCTCGTCCTGGAACAATCTAGCAGCTCTAATGTAGTTGCTCTTTGTGATGGTGAATCTGTGGTAGATACCAGCTGGCACGATCAACAAGTCGTGCTTTTGCACTTTCACTCTGATCCACTTCTGGTTGAACTCGGACAAAAGGTCGAAGTATCCCTCGCCATCCACGATGTATCTGATCTCTTCGTCTTCATGGATGTGTGTCTTGTAGAAGATGTCGAGTTTGGCCTGGAGAGCCTCTGGGGAACCGAAAGACGTTGGGGATATCACGATCTCGTCTCTGTTCTTGTATCCCCTCTCCTTAGCCAATGCGTCCACTTTGTCCATGGAGTCCAGTACATATGTGGAAACACCAATCTGAGAGAGTTCCTCTGGGGTCACTTCGATGCCCGAGTCATGGTCGAGTTGGTAATCAGACTCGTCGTCGTCCATCCAATAGGCCTTCATGGTAGCTGGGAGTGTCGGGTATGTGTGTAGTGATGTGTTGGAATATGAATATCCTGTGGAAGTAGGACTTTACTCTCAAATATAGTCCCTTCAAAATGTGGTTGATGGGTGAAAAGGTCCCAAAGCACGTTGTCTGTTCTCCCAACTCTTCCACCGTCTTCCGCGCATGGCGTGGCTGACTCGGGCCACATGATCGACTCTTTTGTACTGTTACCGGAGTACTCTCCCTCTCTCTATCACACGTACTATGGGGAAAGTGAGGTAGCTATTATGTGTCCAATCTAGTACAGAATATGAATATGCATTTGAAATTCTTCTTATGAGTGTCTTCTTCATTGGACTGCTCTAGCCAGGTACCGAGAAATGTACTCAAAGCTGACCAGTGTAATTGCGCTTGCTGGAACCGTTCTAGCCAGATTGGTAGTGAATCCGGAGTAGAACCCAATAAAGCCCTCTCTTTTATAAATATCGCCAATTGTCTTAATCAGTGTGTGTGAATGTGCGTTGTTGTGTGTGTTGATGGATCTGATTTGCATCCTTGTTCTCAGGATCTCGTGTGGGTATGTTAACGTAGAGGCGCACATCTTGGATAGCGCAGATGCACAGATGAGTCTCAAGAGTTTTGAGGATTTGTCCTGGTAGTCCTTATTGCATTGGAACACATGTTTCAACTTCTCATACACTGGGAAGTGTATAGCAACGTGGAATAATCCAAACAATGACGGTACCAGTCCGGAGTAGAACACCTTCATACCTTCGTTGACGTACATCTTGCGGAACGCATCCAGAGTGCCGTTGTAGTAGTTGCTTTTGTTCGCCATTTGGATCGTGGATGTACCATTGCCCGTTTGCAACATTAGCCTTGTCTTCACCACCCAAATTGGGTTTGTCACCGTCGTACTGACAGCGCCTGCGGTGAACGCTGACATCGAATGTGTGATGAACTCAGAGTCAATACCTGTTTGATCTCGGAGTATGGATGGGTACGCCTTCTTGGCCTTCTCATAAACGGAGAAATAGATCATCCATGTGGGGAAGTATCCCATGATGATCGGTACCAACCCACGATACAGTCCTCTAACACCTTCGTCTTTGAATATGGTCGTGAGGGTACCAGATATACCGTTGTATCTGTTCACCACATTTGATGAAGTGGCTCCCTGTGCTTGAAGCCGCGTCTTTGCCACATCTAAGGGACATACTACCACACCTGCCAAAAATCCAGCCAGAGCTCCACTCAGCGCTACCACTTGGGCATCGGATAGTTGTGGTTTGCTGTCGACGGTGGTGATGACTTCAGTCGATGAGTTTATCTCCGTCAGTGTTGTAGGTACCTGTGTGATGGAAGACGGTGTTTCTTTCATGGTTATGCAATTGTGTTCTGCTATCTCAGAATGTGATGGTTGGAGTGGTGTTCCCACTGTGGAGGTTCCCTTGGATATTTGGTGGTGTAAACAGTGGAAGGAACGGTTTCAGCAGGGCTCTTCTCTTTGGGGCCTCGGTAGGAGATGTCGATAGCGATGGATGTGTGGAGAGTTGGATGCAGCAGTATAGAGAGTGCGAGATTAGAGTGGATGTGGGATGGACCTTATAGCACTCTTCCAACTCCTTGAGAGATCTTATCAAAGAAAAATGTACAAAAGTGTGTGTAAAATCAACAATTCCCCAAACAACTTCAATGCCCGGTGTTTAGCGATTTGGGATCCATGAATTTTTCCCTACACTCCACTTTTTTCGCGACGGATTCCTGACCTTCGACGTACAAATCTGTGGAGTCCGAAGTCCGAGGCCGGGGTTGTACGTACATCTTCTTTTACGTGTGATCTAATGAACAATATTGCTAGAGTGAAGGCTTTAAGGTATGGAGGTTGAGAAAGATTGGTGTTGGTGGTGAGTGTTCAATGTTGTCAACTGAAGAAAGAATGTGAACTGCTCAGCAGAATTTGTTCATCGCTATAGATAGGTACAACTCCTCTCCTCAATGATATCCCGGCGAGAGCTGTCTAGTTCCTAGCTGATTGGCCGTCCGCTGTCGGAGAGCGAAACCACTGAGCTATAAGAGGCCAACAGTAGTACAACATTCAAGATGAGATTAGGTCTGGTTGATATTCTCAAACTTTTATACTAATAGACGTGCGTCGTGCGTCGTCTTTGGTTCCTAGCAGTTTCAATCTTTGAAGTGTGTGGAGATGACTCCTGACTACGCCTATTTGGCTCCTTTTCCCGCATCATCATTGGCTTAGAGACAGTTTATACGCGACTCCACAGTCTACAACCAACAGTGTAGATGGTAAAGGGGTGTGATGGCTGTATACTATCGACATGGCAAACTTCACACTTCACACTTCCCTGCTCAGTGCTTTTTTACTATCGAACCATAAGCTAAGAATGGTCTAGACTCTAGGAGTCTAGAAGATATCAATAGTGTCACTGCAAGCAAGCTGGGTTCGCAGTTGTTCCCGTTCATACATAAAATATCAGCGATCATATAAGTGAGATCATGATTCATGATTCATGACGTTGATTCATTGATTCATTAAACATAATAGCATCACCAAATACCAACTCAAATAGCCCAAGTCACTGATCACTGATCACTGATACTGACCATAATGCATGTTCATATTACCCATATTGGCATGTAGCATCTCATCCGTATAATGAACAGTGTTGTTGTTAGTGTTGCTGTTGTTGTTGTGAAAGTGAGGGTGATGGTGACGGTCGGGCAGTACTTCACCACCAGGGGCTCCTGGAACTTCGCCTGTCATCAAGGGAATATCTGAGGTGAATTGGTATGGCATTGGTTGGGAATGAGCTTGTTGTTGTTGTTGTTGCAGTGGGTGCCCTTGCTGCTGCTGTTGTTGTTGATCTGCTGGTAACCCCATCATCGGTACCTAGTTGATCATCTGGTGATTGTGATTATTAGCGTGCGTCACTGTTCCTTGTTGAAGTGGTATCATGGGCTAGGTTGTAACATTATGAGATCCAAACCCCATCTTTGTATATCCTGGAGTGTCCAGATTGTGTTGTGAAGTCTGCGAGATGGACATACCAACAGGAATTCCACCATTGAATTGAGTGGGAGGCACCTGGCCATGACCAGTAGAAGTCCCAAATGGTTGCTAGCCCTGATCCATTGGTAACCCCATAGAAATTGGTACGGCAAAGGCACCCATTTGATGGAAAGAGCCATGATTCACGTCGCCATGGAAATCAACAGTCTCAGGAATAACATTGCCCACTATAGATCCATGTGGCGAGTGAGAATCAGGGAATGCACTTTGTAAAGATCCAGCAGAGATTTGTGAGTTCATACTGTTTGTTCGTAAAGCAGATGTGGAATGTTGTTGTTGGAACTACTGGTGAGGGTGATGGGAAGAAGGGATGGGTGGGTGTGCTGGAAATGAATGGTGACTCTGAAGCCCTGAATGACTGAGATTGCGCTCATGTGGGTCAATTGACGATTCTGTCACAAATGAGTCTGCTTCTGAAGACATTGAATTTTTGGAAGCCTCTGTAGTGGAGTAGCTTGGGTTGTGACTCTCAGGAGGAACCATTGAAGAAGGTGGAAGGGATAGCGAGAGAGCTTCTGAACCATCAGAGTCTCGGGGTTGAATATTAACCAATGTGGTGGAGCTGTTGAAGTCTGCTGGCCCTGTTGATTCAGTGAAGGCCGTGTGGATGCTGTCATAACTCCAGATTTTCTCTTCCCCAACGCTAGGGATTGGATGTAAAACTTCACCAGTAACAGTATTTGGTGATATCAATGGGCCCTCCAAGTCCGGGGCAGCATACATATTTCTCCAGTTGTCTTGTAATGTTGCGTTGGAGTCCAGCAAGATCCACTCTTTGTCGTCCACAAGGGTCTTGCCACCCAGAGCTGTCCCCTTGAGTGCAGTCAGCAACTATGGGCTCACCTTGAGGTCTTTCAATAATGAGTCCTCAGAAGGGCGGTGCAGCTTTCCATCGTGGACGTCCTCTGGTGCATAATAAGCAATGAGATGCAGAGTCTCCGTAGTGTTGCTGCTGGATTTGATAGTCAACGACATCGTCTTCTTGATAAGACCGTATTGCTTGAATACGAAGGGGGACTCAGGTTGGTGTTTTGATGACTGGCCAGACGATGAAATGGATGTGTTTGCAGTCTGGTCTACGGCCGCCAGCACAGCTGCAGTGGCGTTGAACTTGTGTTTGAACCGTACCGTCTTAGAAGTGGTAGACGTAGCAGCGATACCTGTGGGTGAAGAAGCGGATGAAGACGCCGAAGGTTGGACGGAGTCTGTGACAATGACAGGGTCGACAGCTGTGCTAAACTTTCTTGACGACTTGCTTCCTCTGACTTCTTTCGATGATGTTACTCTTCTGTCAAGTTCTCTGTAGACAAGAAACCTCCCAAGTATACGTGAAGGGGACCAGGAGACACCATCAGTCCAACGACGTATGCCAGACCTCTCTTGTACAAATACAAAGACGTTCCCACTCTGTATTAGATTCGCCCTCTCCCTTTCATGTGGCCGCCGTGGGATGTCCTGTAATAGTCCATCAAGTACGCCTTGCAACACCAGCAATGCATCCTTTGTCGTGTTCACATAGCCAACAAACGTTGGGTGGATGTTATTGGGTACGTTCATCTCTCTCTCTCGCCTGGTTGCAAAACTTCAACGAAATTGGAGAAGGCTTTTGAAAAGTATGCCTTCAGTAATGGTCACTGGAGTCAATGGCGTTCTGATAGTGTAGAGGAGAAAGTGTATCTGAAAGCAGTGAGGGTTCAAGTTGAAGCAGAGCGTGCAAAACTTGTGTGCAGACAACCAAAGTCAATTTAGCTGTGTGGCAATTGTGATATGAATGGGGAATGGGGGATCAGCACAGCTACTGTATGTTCTGGTTCCAACACGAGAGTTGCTGCTAGACGGAGTGCTGATCTAGGCCAGCCACGACCCTGGAGTTGGTTTGTCAGTAATTGAGATGGGCGAAGTACCGAATACGTGTGTAGACGTTATCCCTTACCCGCGTACCGAGAATGTGAACAAAGAGAGGTGGTTGACTGCCAAACAGTACGACGAGTTATACAGCAATCGACGTGGCCGGTGCAAAGCGGATCACCAGTTTGGAGGGCTAGAGGTGATCAATAGCCTAGTGAAAGTACGAGAAGCGGGGGAAGCGCAAGACGGGAAATATTTGAGGGCAATCAAATGCGAATCTTGTCTCCAGACTAGAACACGGCGAGGGGCTCTACTTATAAGAAGGTCAAAAAAGAGACGCAAAAGAAATGCAACTATCAGGTAATGTTCGAGCTATACAGCACAGCTATACGCAAAGAAGTGTAACATGTAACACCCCTTGGGAAGACCACAGTCCGCCGGGGTTGAGCAACGCAGTCCCGCGTAATAGACGTGCTGGGTCAGCCTTTGAATCATGCCCAAATGTGTTATACGAAGGTGTTGTTTGCACTCAAACAACCGAAAATGATCTACTCTGTCAGGGCCGTCACAGTTGTCCACATCTTGACCAGCAGCGACGCATACTGGTACACTTCCATTCTTAGAGCAATCATGGCACTTGCTTTCTCCCTTGAAGGATCTATTACCACCGATTGTGCTCGACATAGCTTTGATCTTTAGGGCATCGATCGGCTGAAGCCAACTCAAGAACCATAGCAATACGAATATCGAATACGTTGAGCACAATTGAGAGACCCAGATACAGCGATGTGGCATGGGACATGCCGGATAAGCTTTGGGCTGTAGCCTGTAGGGCCTGGTACTGTTGACAGCTTCTGGTGCGGAACGTGGTTCAATTAGCTGTTCAGTTCTTGGTCATTGTAGTGAATGACATGATAGTTGATGGTTCACTGGTTTAAAAGATGCCGTTCGTCGTGGAGATAAGAAGCAGCGAGTGAAATAATTTCCTGATCCATAGTACATACTCCAAATAGTTCGTGAAACCGCACACAAATTTAGCACGCCTCAGTCGTAGACGAACACGGAGAAAGTTGCAGGCAGATTTACTAGGTAATATGCAGGCCGTCTGTAGAGGTGTGTGATTATACATGTAAATCTGCAATATTATGCCTCCGACGTTCGTAATTTACCGCAGATATGAGCAGCTCAAAACTGGTTACGAAGATGCTCATCCCATAAAAAATGAGGATGATACTTTCAGGCCCCTAGACAACTGGTTTCAAAAGAGGAAGAATGAAAACACCTCGAGTCAATAGAGCCAAGAAGTTGATGCACTAAATACTAGGTCATTTCAAATGCATACGCGGGATTCACTGGAGCTTAACAGGTCCCATGGCTGGTACAGTTCGGGTTTCTCGTTGAAGCTACGATTGTACCCCAATCGTGTCTCAGAGTTACCAACATCCTAGAGCGATGATCTGTAGTTTGAAGTCGACTCATGATCTAATTTTAAAGAGAGAGATGAAACTCACGTGGTTACGATGTTACGGAGTGAGATGATGGTTTAAAAAACATGATCGATGTTTACCACAACCAGTAACTTCACTCGTGAGTTCATGTGAAAGATTTGACTCGAAGCACTTTTAATATTAATAGAGACATATCAGAAAATCGCACTCAACTACCAAATTCAGCCTTTGACCATGGACTCCCACCGGATCCGACGGCAGACCGGCGCTTATCGATCGAACTCACAGTAAAAGTCTCATGAAAAACGTTCACCTTGCGCTAGAATCTATTAATACGATTGTCATTGGGCACCATATTATTCAACCGGTATAACGGTTGGACCTAGTGACAAGTGTGGCTTTGTTCGTCACCCATAACTAGTTCTGGGTTAAAGATCTGTGCGATTTAAGCTTTCGACCGCTTCGAATAACGGTACCCCATCTGCACTCTCAGTGACGCTGATCCCCATTGGTCCTTCTAGAAGCTTTTCGCAGAATTCGAGCATCAACATTGGAAGCATTCCTGGGTGGCTTCTGCTCTTACACCCGTTCTTCAGGGTGTTCTTCGGACAACTTCTGTTTCAACTAGAAGTCTGAAGGGGTGGTTTATTCCGAGTTATGCGTAGACTTGCAATTCCCGAAGTCACTGAAATATGTCAAACCCACGCCGCTCGTATCCGGCGGCTACTGGTTATGAGTCCCGGCTCCAGCTAGAGTACCTCAAGAGTCAAGAATCAAGATTGACGTTAGCCCGACGCGGCTTAAAAACGCGAAACCGCTGGCTAAATCATATTTAGATATTTTGGGACAGACTCGCTAGGTTTAACCTAATTGAACGAACGGCATCTTCAGAGATAAAAGACACCCCTCACCCTCTTATCATCTGTGGAGAACTCAGACACAACCAGCTACCATGTTGGCTTTCCATCTCCTAATACTGTCCATAGCCCAGTTTGTGGTCCACGCACTGGCCTCAGCAGATGACAGCACATCACAACTACCGGAACCATTGACACTTGACAACTTCAAATCAAGGACCCAACACGGTCTACATCTTGTGGAGTTCTTCAGTCCGTACTGCTCGCATTGTAAGCACTTCGCCCCAACCTGGGAGAAGACTTGGGAGGACTTCCACGATGAAGGCGCCTCTTTGGGTATCGGAATGGCACAGGTGGACTGTGTCGCAAGTGGGGACCTTTGTAACCAGGAAAAGATAAGGGCGTACCCATCGCTGAAACTGTATGGGCCAGAAGGTTTCATCAAGGATTATCCAAGAAGCTACAAGAGAACCCAGGAGTCGCTGGAGAAGTTCATGAGAGAAACTGCTCTTGATATGGCTGACCCAAACTTCAAAGTCAAGTCGAAGTCCAAGATGATCACCACAGATGAGATGGTGAAGTTACTGGGTAAGACGCACAAGAGACCTTATCTCGTCTCTTTCTGGCCAAGTATTGACTTGGAGGATCTCGATGTCTACGAGAACGACAAGTTTGCTAAGTCAGTGAACGTTGACGACTGTATCAACTTCCAGAGAACATGGGCCACCGTGTCCAATCACGTTGGTTCTGCTGGCATTGATGCTGGGCATTTCAACTGTCTGAGCAACAAGCAGATCTGCAACAACCTTGGCATCAACATGAAGAAACCTGGTGTTGCTCTCATCCTGCCAAATACCAACGTCGCCAAGGTGATTCAGTACAATCAATTCGTGTATGATATGACCCACAAAGACATCATTGAGTTCGCCAAAAGAGTCAGCGAGATTGCCAGAGCAGATTCGATCACACCAATTGATCTTTTGACAAACCAGCTCGCTATAACGACGTTGAATCCTCGTCAGGTGCTTCCAAAGTCATCCGAATATAACTTCATCTTCGTATACGATCCAGAAACCACTACAGAAGAGGATATGGAGCTACTTCCACGCCTCATTGAACCAATGTCGCTCTTACGCAACACCCATCTGTTCAAGTCGAACGACACTCAGTCGATATCGCAGCTTCTTGAGCTTCAGCGCCAGAACCGTTTCAAGCTGGTGAAGCAAGATGATGATAAGAATGATTACAACATTGCAAGAAGTGTCCTTGAGACAATGACAACGTTCCCTACACTGGTCGCTTTCCATGACAGCTCACTTACCTCCAAGGTATACCAGAGTTTTGGTCCAAATGAGATAAGAGACCATAAGAAGGTCATTGAGTGGATCCAGAAAGTTGCTGGTGCTCCAACGTACAAGGACGTCAATCCATCCAACGTGGATGCGTTCTTGAAATCTGGAGAGAGTGATCAGAAACTTGCTGTGCTTCTTGTGGATGGAGAAGAATCTGATACTGTGCAGAAGCTGCAGAACAGTTTTATCAAGGGAATTCACGCATACGATGAGCGTAGGAGCCAATCATGGTATGAGAAAATCATCAAGAAAAAGAACATCAATGAGGAAGATCTGGTGAAATCAACACAGGAAAAGCCAGCAGTTCGTGAACTTGTCCAGCTGGTGGGGAAAGATACACTTGAAAAACAGAAGTTCCCTGATGTGGTTTATGGCTACGTGGACATCAAAACCCAGCTGGGAGTATTGGAAAGCATGGGAATTGACACACAGGAGCGTCAGTTCAATGATGGAGATGTGCTCATTGTGGACAGATCACGTTCTGTCTACTATGAAGTGGACGCCAATGGCACACCGTTATCTGTGAGTGATAACTTTGTCCCACTCCGTGATGCTCTGAGTGTTGTGAACGGTGTGGAGAAGGGAAGCCTTCCTCAACGTATGAGACACTCTCCTTACCCTCCATCTCTCAGATTCATGGAGACAGCCCACCAGCTGAATTCGTGGGTCTACTTCGTCGTGCTTGTGGCTATCGGCGTGCTGTACAAGAAGGGCCCTAAGATCATCGGCAAATCTCGCCCGAAGAGAGACAACTTGGGTATCCTAGGCAACCCAACAGCAAAAGTTGACTGATGATTGAATGTATAGAATTGCAATATATCAAGGACCGTCAGGTATAAGCCAAGAATCGAGTAACGTCATTGTGCCATGTAGAGGCTCCAATCTCGATCTGCAGTGACGTTATCAACTTATCCGTAAGGGGCGTAAAATCCGATAGAAGATTTACGGTAGTGTGACGCGTTACCAAATTGCAGAGATTTTCGTGTCGAGAATCTTTCAAACAAGGCCTTTTTGTTTCCCCGGTGCAGCCTTTCTGTCCCGCTATCGACATACGTGTTCATGATGGAGAGCCACGTTTTTCAGTTCTGCTCTGTTTCCACCTGAGATCTGAAACCACCTACTCAGACCAATCAATAAAATCCACACAATGGCGTCTCTCTCAGTGGTATCAGCGCTCTCGCAAGTGGCCATCAAGGAGTGGCTCACGATGCTGGGCCTCATCTTTGGTGGATGCTGCTCCAACGTCTTCACTCTGGAGAAGATCATCACCCACAACCCGGACTCTGGTAACGTCGTGACCTTCTTCCAGTTCCTGTTTATTGCCATGGAAGGTTACGTGCACTTCTTTGACCGCACCAGACCGCCATTCTACGTCAAGGAGAACCAGGTCCCTTTGAAGAGATGGTCGCTCACCATCATCATGTTCTTCCTCATCTCCGTGCTCAACAATGCGGTGTTCATCTTCAAGATCTCGATCCCGATCCACATCATCTTCAGAAGTTCGGGAACCGCAGTGGTGATGATTGTCGGGTATCTCTTTGCCAAGAAGACCTACAACGTTCTCCAAGTGCTCAGTGCTATTCTACTCACCATCGGTGCGATCATTACCACTCTGTACAAGGACAAGGAGTTCTTTGTCAAGAGAGACGGTGGTGAGGGGGATGTCGCCGCTGAGGTTGCTGCTGAAGCTGCCTCCAATGTCTTTGAAGTGATTGGCGATGACGTGCTGTTCCTCATTGGTATCGGAGTGTTGTTGTTCGCTGCCATCTTGATGGCCTTCATGGGATTGTACAACGAGGAGACATACAGAAGATACGGTAAGCATTGGCAAGAGAACGTCTTTTACTCCCATCTCTTTGGTTTGCCGATCTTCCTGTTTATGGGCAAGCGTATCTACACCGAGTTCATGGCCCTGTGGAACTACCCAGAGCACTTCAACATCCTGGGCTTCCAAGTCCCAAAGCAGATCACATACCTGTTCATGAACGTGATGACCCAGTTCTTCTGTGTGAGAGGTGCCAACATGCTTGCCGGTAACACCACTGCGCTCACTGTGAGTGTTGTGCTTCTGCTCAGAAAGTTCACCAGTTTGTTGCTCTCGATGTATCTGTTCAACAACAGACTCAGCAACACGGGCTCCTTCGGTGCCTTCCTGGTGTTCTTCGGTGCCTTCTTGTACAGTTACGGCTCTGCCAGAGGCTCCAAACCTCAACAGCAGCAGTACCAGCCAGTGTCCTCGGCTGATGGCTCCAAGGGCGAGACCGTGTTTGAGATGGACGTGATGGGCCAGGACAAGCAGAAGACCAAGGACGCTGAGCGTCAGGACTGAGCAGGGATAGAAGTTCACTGTATAGGTTTATCATCATTATTCTACGCCGTTTTGTTAGCCAATCACGGGCACGTGTGGGGGGTGTACGTATGTAGCGTTGCGGCTTATGAAGTTGTCTGTTGACAATACAATCGGTAGGAACGAGTAGGGTGCAGCCGGGAAAAATCAACAGGATCAACAAAACCACCCGCACTTCATCAATCAACATGCCCATAGTACGTTAAGCCCAAACTAAGTTCCACTCTGGCTGGATAACGGGAAAGATGGGCAGCTATGGGGACTATGTGGACACGATCAACCAGTTCTACCTGCCCGAGTGGCTCACGATGGAGCAGATCGCAGCCAACTTCATCACATTCACTCCGCTCTTCTCGTACGGAACAACAGTCCTGAGCATTTACAGAACACAGACCTCCAAGGGGTTCTCGATGGACATCTGCGCCACGATGATGGTCGCCAGCATACTGAGAATTGCATACTACTTCATCATCCCCTACGAGCCGGCGCTTTTGCGTCAGAGTTGCGTGATGATCTTCATCCAGAGTATACTGCTGAAGGTGTCACTCGCGTACAGACCTCAGAACTACGACGTACAACTGCTCAAGAGCGGGAATGCCCTCGTGGACAACTTCAAGTCACTGTGGAATGATTTTGTGCTGTCTTCAAAGTCCGACTTGTCCTCCATGCTCGGGCTCGTTGGTGATGTGGTGATGCTCGTGTTTGTGCATTTCGTACGATTCTTTGATCCCAACTACCGTCGTATAGGTCACTTCTGGCAGTGGAACTCCGAGAAGGCATACTGGAGATTCATCGTGCGGTTTGTGCTGGTGATCGCTGTGCTTACGGCTTTGCTGAGCTCATACACGCAGTTTGGAGACTTGCTTGGAACCGTGGGTCTCTTCATCGAATCTCTCCTACCTCTCCCGCAGATCTTGCTTCTCAACTCCTTGAAGTCCGTCGAAGGTTTCAAGTTGATTCTGTTGATGAGTTGGCTGGGTGGAGACTTCACCAAGATCAGTTATCTCGTGTTTGGAGCCAAGAACATCTCCGGTATCTTCCTCTTCTTTGCAGTCTTCCAGATGTCATTGGACTTCTACATTGCCGGTCAGTACATCTACTTCAGATTCATCTACCGTCCTTCTCCGGAGTCCATTGAAATGCAGCAGATGGCATAACAGCCTATTCACATGGTCGTATAATATATACATGCATCATTCATCGTTCCATGCAACAGCTTCCTCTTGTGCACCTTCGTTCATCTTCAAGTGCTCACCCTTCTTGCTGAAAGCCCTCAGCACTTGAATAAACGCACCAGCATCTTCATCGTCCTTGGCAACAGCACCATGTTCAAGCATTTCCAGTCTGGTGTTGAGGCAGCGGTCGTAGAATACACTCGCCTCATCTTTGGACAACTTCACAACTTTCACTTGAACTTCCCAGTGAGAATCCAAACTGTTCTGAGTTGGATGACGCATTCGACACTGGTTCCCATCGAGTTTATGCTTCACGTATACGTCAAAGCCATGAGGCTCGTGTCTCAACGTGTCGTTCAGCTTTTGGATAGACTTGATGTGGTAGGACAAGATATCCTGGTGCTCTTCTGCCACGGCCTTCACCATCAACGCCTGTAGTCTCTCCCCGGATTTCTGGACAGTGTCAATCTCATCCTCTGATATCCTTGTGGCAACACATCTAAGTTTCGTCTCAAAGGGTGATACACTGATGGCTTCAAAGGACATTCGGAAAGAGCTGTTTGGTAAATGGTAATGTCTGACTTCGTCCAATATCGTATCCCATAGCTTCACAGATAACTTGAACTCGTCCATAGCATGTTTCTCGCATAGCTTCTGAGACAGCTCTGTATGGTTCACTAATTCCGGGTTCTTCTTCAATCCACGTGCTGTTAATCTAGGAGCAGCTTTGCCCCCAAATGAGTGTAGAAGCTCGTCGATCTTACCCAAGGGTAAATACTGGAATCCAAACATGTTGACAATGTTGTGGTAAGCGATGAAGATACCATCCATCCCACCAATACGTGCCTGTAGAGAGTACTTCAACAGTGTACTTCTTGCAAGATCCAACAACTCCCTTTCAAAGGATTCATAGAGTCCATAGGTACGCACCAAGGAGTAACCACTAGTGGCTTGTTGTTCCACACGAGCCAGATCGTGACGTACCCCGGCAACTGCCCTCGTCTTCAAATCAAACGTTCCATTCCCTGGCAATCTGTGGTCGTAGCAGTCCAATTGTGATCTCATGAGGAAGCCACCCATCTTGGCATAGTGGTAGGTGTTGGACTCCACAATGGGTTCCTGTTGTTCATGATCTGCCCTTTTCAGATACTATGAGAACTCTTCCGGTGTCTTGGTGAGGAATCTCTCCAAGCTGTGTCCCAAGAGAGATAGGATCATCTCACGATCTGTGGACTTGTCTGAATCGATGGAGAAACATCCATTGGCAGCCTTGCGTACAATAACAGTAGCTGGTAACTTGGCCCCTTTGGTAGGAATACCGAACTAGCGTGGATGATGGTGTGAAATGTCCCTCAACGATGCTGGACGGAAGTTCGAAAGAAGGAAATGCATGTGTGATAAGACACCAGTCATGGATGAAGTGGATGCATAGTAGTTGAGATTGTGCTCTTTGGCCATCTTTTGAAGGATCTCATCCTTGGAAGCAGAGACAAATGTGGTGATGGCCTTGAAGTTGAACTGCTCAGCTGGGAGAATGTTCTTCAAGTATGGGTTGAAGTTGAACACCTTGGTACGAGGATCTTGAAGATAATGCACCCCGGGAGAGAACAGTACTCTGGAAAGCTTGTGTTGCAGACGTGGGATGGGGTCTTGGTTGGGTTGGTCGATTGGAGTGTAATGCGATGACATGGGTGATATTGATCCTTCGAGTATGGGTTTCACATGGATGGTGTCACATTTGTACTTGAACCCTGGGGGTACCTCCAGTGGGTAAGATGATTCAGCTCGTCTATCCAGATAATTCCTCTTCTCTATGCGGGTTTGTAGCTTGTTCAATGACTTCTCAATCACCTGCTCGATGCCCTATGAAGAACTGTCTTTGGATGGTAGTAACAGAGAGGAAGAGTGGTGAAACTACCTAGCCAGTCGGTATCCATGTCGTGTCTTCATGTCTCTGGCGGATCTTGGAGCTTCGGGTACGTATATGGTTGGCTTCCGTAGAGCAACAGATCAACATTTATGGCTCAGAGCTGAAGTCTAATCAGGAAAGTTTATCTTTCCGAGGGTACTCATCACGTGCTGCCCGTAATTCATGATTCTCTAGTTCTCTAGGCTCTCAAAATTCCCGCGACTTTTCAGCTGATCGAATTGATAAAAAAGAGAGTCAGCAGGGCAAAACAGGTCGGTCCCGATGCCTCATTGAAAGCACATTCACAGTAATTTCACCACACAAATCTAGTGGAAACTCACATTCAGCACTTTCATACTACTTAAATTTTGTGTTTAAGAGGATATCTCGCAAATTCGAGCCCGATACCCCACCATTTACCTCTCATAACGCTGCCTCCAGACCAGTCGAGCTAATCACACCCGATTTTAACTGGAGGACCCAAGCCAAGTTACACCAGCAGAGTTACCCCCCATAGCGCACATCCACAGCATAACACATTCAAGAATGAACAACAGTCCCATCGCACAGAGCCCGGCAAACGGCTCCTCGACGCCTGGAATCGCCCCGAAGCCGCTGGTCCAGGCAGCACCCGTCACCAAGATTGTCACATCCAAGGAATGGGTGCTTCCTCCAAGACCAAAGCCCGGCAGAAAACCCTCCGCTGACACGCCAGCCACCAAACGGAAGGCACAGAACAGAGCAGCTCAGAGGGCCTTCAGAGAGCGAAGAGCCACCAGAGTCGCTGAGTTGGAACAGAAACTCGGCGAGGTGGAGAAAGAGCGTGAGGTGGCGGAGCTGAACTGGAAGAACACCGTGAACAAGCTCTAGATGGAGAACAAGTTCCTTCTTAAGGCCCTCAACGACATCAAACAGGACTACGCACAGTTCAAGCAGTCCATACAGCAGCAACAGCAGCAACAGCAGCTCAACATGAACACTATCGGAGGACCAGGTTCTGCGATGTCGCCCCCACCAGCTGTGTCAGTGTACTCTAATGGGACACACCAGGCACCAAGCCCTCTCAACTACTACAAACCATCTCCACAGCCTATTCAGCAGCACTCATAGCCACCTCAGAGGCACTTGGTCAACCAGGATTTCCGCTTCCCTCAGAGACAGCCCATGTCCCAACTGCCACAACTGCAGCAGCAGCAGCAACAGCAGCAACAGCCATCACCTAATCAGCAGTTACAAGCATCCAGTGTATCTCCTTCACTACTCTCTCCACATGAACAGTCCACTGCAAAGACATCAGTCTCATCACAAGACGAAGAGGACAACTTCGACTGTGGTGTTTGTGTGAAGGACGACTGTATCTGTGCGCAGGTTGGTCTCAAGAAAACACCAAAGCCATCTCAACAGTCCACTCCTCAGGCAACTGGAACATCATCACTTCTCCCTATCCAACCACTGGCCCCTGTATCGTTGAAGCGTAAGAACGAGGAAGTGGAAGTGGACTTCACTGCACAGTTTGCCAGAACAACCACCAAGAACGTGAAGAAGCCAATGCCCAAGTTCAAGAAGTTGAAAGCACAACAACCTGCCGCTAAACCTGCCGAAGACCCAGCGAAGGAGTTCTCCACGGTCTTTGATATCATCAGCACACCAGATAAGGACTTTGAGTCGCCGATGGAGCAGTGTGGATTCTGTTCCGATGACTCCCCATGTGTGTGTCGTGAAGCTGCCAAAGAGGCTGCCAATGCCATCACCGAACTGCAGAACCACTCCAAGAGGGAATCATTGGCACAACAGGTACAACAACAGCAGGCTCATCAGGTACACCAAAAGAGACAAAGTGAATCCCTGTTGCCACCAATCTCTCGTAACTCCTCTGTGTCATCTGCTAACAAACTTCCAGTGTTACATCCAGGTCCAAGTGTGGAGATCCCAGAACGTCACAGATCCTTCACTGGCTTGCCTACTGAGGCTGTACGCAGCAGGGAGTCATCCATGGGTAACGGAAGCACTAAGCAGGCAGGTTGTACGGGTAATCCAGGTACTTGTACGCAGTGTCAACTGGATCCAATGTCGACTTTGTTCTGTACCACCATTGCCTCCAAGAGTGAAGTTGAGGAGAAGCAGAAGCTCGCTCTCTCTGCTAACAACTCGAGAGTCACATCTCAGAAGACTTCTAGAAGAGGATCTATAGTGAAGACTGAGACAACACAAGTGCTAGCTGCCTCCGGTGTTTCCAATGACACTGCTCCTTCGGCTTCTACTTCCACTGTTACTACAATCAAGAACGAGACCAAGAACTCCCCCGTGTCGCCTCCAATCTCTACACACTCCTCCAAGGTCTCTTCTCCAAACACCATGACATCTCCAGATGAAGAGTTGAACTCACTCATCAAGCGTGCCGGCACCGCTATGGATTATCAAACACCGGGAGGAGGTCATGCCAAGGGTATCTACATCCCATGTGCTGACGCTTATAAGACTTTGAGTAGACACAAAGGGTTCCATTCTGTTGATTTCTCTACTTTGGTGGGGAAGTTGACTACAAGAGGTATGCAGGTGGAAGTGCAGAGTGTGGCAAATGTGTTGAGGGAGCTTGATAGACGGTTGTACAACTGAAAGGGTTGATTAATTTGAGGATACAGGATATGTTTTTTGGGTATGATATATAAGTTATAGGTATTATTATTTCTTTTTTCTTGTTTTTTATGTGCGTAGCTATCAAATGAGCAAAGCAGTCAATCCAACAAGACCCATCAAGGCAGACACGGCAATGACGTCCACGGAGACAGCAGCCTTGTAGAAGGATGGGGCCTTCAAGGAACCAGCAATACCTGAAGATGAGGAGGAAGAGGCACTGGAAGAAGATGAGGAAGAAGATGAGGCAGAAGACGAAGTTGTTGGAACGGCTGAGGAAGAGTGAGAAGAGGAAGAGGAAGAGGAAGATGAGGAAGATTCGTCCTCGTCTTCTTCATCCTCATCGTCGTAGCAACCCCACTGGGTGTTACCAGCATCGGTACCCAAAGGCTCACCAGCACCACTTGTGAAGTACACGGAAGCAGCAGATGGCATGTCTGGCAAAGAGGTGTCGGCATCCCAAACACCATCCTCCTTCTCTGGACACTCGGAGATGGTACCGTTGGCGAGGTAACCACCGTCACCTTCTGGGTTAGCGGTGGCGTTCAACTGGGCCTTCAAGTTGTCAAAGTCTGGGAGCTTAGTGACGTTACCGTTCTCGTCAATCTGCACAAGACCGTAGTTGTTGGCCTCCTCAGAGTACTCGAACACCAACCCACCAGAGAAGACACCGGTCATCTTCTCAGAGTAGATGGTTCCAACTTCTGTGAACTTACGGGAGTCGCCCACAGTGTTACAACCGTACTCGGAGAAGAACATTGGGATGGAGTATCCGCTGTACTTCTTGACCTTCTGGGAGTAAGTAGAAGTGGTGAAAGAGGAGGAACCACACCAGGAGTAGTCGTTCACACCGAGCATGTCGATTCTGGCATCCTCGTCGTCACCACAGTTGAAGAAGGCTGCAGTCTCGTAAACGTTCTCTGTGACATCTGCGGCGGAGTAACCCACTGGGATGGCTCTGTAGTCACGGGCCTTCATGTACTGCTTCAAGTCTCTGACAACGGCCTTGACGTAAGTGGCAGCTGCGGTGGTGTTCTCCAGGTCGTTGACGACCTCGTTACCGGCAAAGAATCCAAGCACGTTGGTGTAGTTGGCGAACTCATCCACTGTGGCAAACACCTGCTGGAGGTATCTGGAGTTGTAAGAGCAGGCCGGCTCGCTACGGGAGATGGAGGACTCTGCGGTGTTGACATCGAGGATCAGATAGATACCAGCGTCGTCCAGCATCTGCATACAAGCGGAGTGGTCGAGCGCGTTGTCGATGGAGTACACTCTGATGGTGTTGATGCCGAGCTCCTTCATGTACTCGACGTCTCTGGCACATGTGTCCTCGTTGGCCAAGTTGTCCACGATGGTACCGTTCTGGAGTGGTTGGTAGTCGATACCACGGATGTAGAAACGCTCGTTGGTCTCAGAGTTCCAGAAGGCGTTACCCTCGATGGTGATCACTGGGAGAGCAGCGGAGGCCACTGCGGCAGAAGCCAAAACAGTGGAGAGGAACTTCATACTGGGATGCTTGATTAATGAGTGTGGAGATCGCTATGTGGTTGTATAAGCGAGCGGAGGCTAAGCGGTCTCGGGTCTTGGTTATGGGTCAGCCTTAAAGAGACGTAGTACTGTCACGGAGTTCTGGGGTGTACTAGAGCCGGTCTCTGGAGGGTAAACAGGATGCTTCACTCAGATGAAAGATAGTAGACAACGGTGGGAATGGTCTCGAGGGGTCTTTTTTCCTTTTTATGCCCAGATCAGGTTTCAGCTGTGAAAAACATGGAACAGATCGAAGCCGAAACAACCTCGCACGTTCTAGCCCGAATATCCGGGGCGGTGCATGGCAAAACAAAGCAAAGCAAAACAAAATCTACGAGGATCCACGCTGTTCTTCTGCAGCAAGGCGATAAGGCGCACGGCGAGGGGTCTTGTAAATATAGTGAGGAACCTTTAACTTACTTGCTCTCAGAGTCCAGATCTTCCAAAAGTGGATCTGCTTGGGTCTTCCTATAAGAAGTCACTGGTCAGATTACATAAATGTCGGATGTCGGGTACGACGGTACGACTCCCACGGACCCTATGCAGGAGCCCCTGAGGCCTGGGGCCTGTCGGTAAAATGTGTTTTCTGTAATGCTTCATATCATATCTAGTTGTGATTGCGATGCTATATATAAATGGATTGACAAACAGTATTTTACTGTGACTCCTCCTCTTCCTCCACCTTCTCCTTCTCCTGCTTCTGTGTGTCCTCTCCTTCAGATGGCACTGCCTCCTCTTGGTTCTCCTCTGTTGCGGTGCCAAGATCAACGCCACCAGCTTCGGCCTCTGTAGTCTCCTCAGACAGGTCTGTGTTCTGAAACTTCTCAGTGATATCTTCCACCTTGTCATCAACTGGGGCAGATTCTCCAATGTCTTCAAAGGTCTCGTCAACAATCTTTTCCCTCTTCTCCGGTTCATCCACTGGCTCGTTCACATCATCATCAACACCGTCTTCGACCACCTTTGGACCATCACTCTCCTCAGTAGCTTCCACATCGGACGTATCATCAGTAACTGCTTCCCTCTCTGAGATCGTTTCAACACCTTCCTCGGTCTTGTTCCCCTCCGCCTCGAGCTCAACTGGAGCTTGAGGGTTCAGTGGAACCTCGACGTCTTCTCCCATTGAACCTGATCCCCAGATACTAAACACCTTGATGGTTCTCTTGTCTTCAGCCTCAACTGTAGTGGTAGTGGTGCTCTTTGGTAATCTCTTGCCTCTTGGTCCCTTGGCTCTTCCCTTTCTGGAATCGACAGTGGCAGTCTCTCCAGTCTCGTCATCAGCTTCAGGCTCCTTCTTCTCCAATGATGATTGTGGTTGAAGCATACGTTGCAGGGAAGGAGGCATGGCTCCACCAGCAGCCATTCCTGGTAGTGCGAAGAGACCATTCAAGTTTTGTTTGAAAGCATTGTTGGCAGTCACGGGCTTGCTGGTCGCACTTGAAGCTTTGGTGTCATCAGAGCTAACATCAGATGGAGTTTTACTCTCAGCTGTACTTTCCTTCGAAGTCTCAAATGTGGTTCTCTTTCTGATCACTGGCTTAGGACGCTCAAAATCAGCCATCTCACGTTCTTGGTTCTTACGAAGCATCTCTTGGAATGCGGCGATTTTGGAAGAAGGTTTCTTTGGAACTGGTGGTGGTCCCTTAGACTTTGGTTTTTCTTTGTCATTATCTTGACCCAACTCCTCGGTGGTGGATCTCCGTGAGATTGGTCTTGAGGAAGGACGTTGGGGGATTGCCGGTGTAGCTGTCTTCTCTTTGTACAGCTCGATCACCTCGGTCTTGATCTCCTCTGTTGATGCACGAACCAATGGCTTTCCTGATGGTCTTTCAGGCACTTCAGGTGTCTCATCTACTGTCATCTCCTTGTAGTCTTTGAGATCCTGTTCGTGCTTGGCTTTCATCTCATCAGATGAGGATTCATTGTCTTGCGAGGTCTTCTTAGGTCTTTGAGGAATCGAAGGTGTCTTGGAAGGACGAGATGGTACAACTGGGGTAGCGTCTTCTTTGGTTTCCTCACTTTCAGTTGGAGTAAAGGTATTCTCTACCTCCTCTGCAGCAATCTCATTGATAGGCTCAGTGGTTTCTAGTAATACTTCCTTGTTTGGAGCAGCGTCTGTTGTTTCCTCTTCTTCATTGTCTGTCTTCTCAACTTCCGCTGGTGCTGCTTCGTTGTGTGGTCTCTCAGGAACAACTGGAGCTGGCAAATCAGTCTCAGCCTCCTCATTAGTTTCCTCTTCTTCCTTGATCTCTTCCTCCAGTGAAGCTTCTGGACTGTGTTCCTTCTCTGGCTTCTGCTGAGATGGTCTAGCTGGGATAACTGGGATCACTGGGGAAGCTGGCTCTTCCTTCTGCTCAGTTGAAATTGTCTCCTCAGACTTAACAGATGATTTGGCTGGACGCTTTGGAACAACTGGGATTGGGTCGACATCCTTGGCATCATCCTCTTCGGCATGTTTGGATGGTCTTTGAGGAATCACTGGGTGTTGTTGTGGCTGAGCAGGTGTCTCGTCGTCGAACCCATTGTCAGACTCCACTTCGGAATCGCTCTGCTGGGTCTTTGATGCAATGATATCTTCCAATGAACTCATGTCTATATGCTTGTCTAGTGCTTAGAGTTTAACAAATGATACTAGTCATAACTACCGATAGTGGATACGTTGATCAAAGTGTGGAGCCGCCAGCTGTGATTTCAACCAGGCATGTCAACTTCGCGGATCATCGTTTAGCCTACATATGAGTTCCCGAACATACCCGTCTAATTTGTCTATCGTCTAACTCTCTACAATGGACTGGGAATAAAGGGATCAAATGATGTGGGCATTACTAACAGTGTGGTATCGTGACGACTATGCTGTTCAGGAACCGTAGTTCAAACGGAAGATGTCGTTGAAGACGTAGTAAGAGGCTCCGTCTGGGATCAAGTGGAACACCTGGGAGTAACGCTGTGGGTTCTGCTCATCATCGATCAACAACTCACCAGTGACCATGACGAGGACATCGCCGGCTGGAGAGGCAGGCTGGGCGTCCAATGTGGTGATTCTATGAGCAACCTTCTGGAATGGCAAGGAGGTCAACTTCTCAACGATGTCCTTGGCACCCTGGACCTGGGAGGTCTCGAAAGTCAACATGGACTGGTCTCTCTGTATTATAAGGTGTTAGTAGATAGCTTCAACCAACAAGCACAAATAATGGACGTACGTAGAGGTTACCCAACTGGGATCTGTCAGAGTCGAACTGGTTGTAGTAGAACTCGGTGAACTGCTCTAGAGGGAAAAAAAATGTGTTAGTACCCTTTCAAGTGGATGGAATCATTTTGAGTGATACAATCGAAACGTACGAGCAAGGGTGTTGAAGTCGACTGGAAGAGATGGTTAGTATAGTGCTCCTTTTCTAGATTACTCAACGATGAAGTGCACTTCACTCCGTTTTCGATGACATTGAGTACGTCTGAGAGAACAACAAAGAGACAGATCGGCGCATTTCATAGTTGATTTGGTTGATAGATGAGACGAGACATACCAGACATTGTGATGAAGATTGATAATTGGATGAAGGGAAAGTAATCCAATGGTATGTTTACCTTCTGATGCCCAAACCGTCAATTTTTCTGCTGTCTTCCACTCAGATTCTTGTAGGTGTACGGGTGTAGAGAATTGGCTTATGTAATCATATCCGCACGTGACACAAAATTTTCGCGACACCGCCACGGATTTAGGCGTGAAAGTTCTAACCAGCAAAAGCCCGCGAGGAAGTCCAGACTCCAGAGTTGGCTGGCTAGGGTTTTTTTTTCATTTTCCAGATCGGTTATTTGCCCAAAAAAGATTTAGCAAAATAAAGGGGTTGAATTCTCTGTAGTATGTACGCTCGGATCAGCCTTTCAACTATCAACTAATCGGCAAGGAAAGGTTCCATTACGCGTTCTGGAAGCCTTTTCGCATTAATTTCATGTCCGAAAGGAGTCTGGAAGGACATTCTTTACGTGGTTACTGGTTATCTAAAGTAAGTGATCACGGTCAATTCCGTGTACAGGACACGTCCAAGGCGTCCATGGGTTGACTTCCCTGGAAGCAGCGATCCGATCAAGTACGAAATGCGGGCTCTGAAAACCTTTCATGAGATCATCCCAGTGATGAAACAAGGCGAGAAGTTACCAGAATATGAGGCGTGTATCTTCCATGTTACTTTGAAAGTCTATTTCATGACACTGTGCATTGTGAAAGGTGTATATTAGGTGTCCAGAAACCTCTAACCTACGTGCTCCTTTGACGTGGGAGACCTCAAGGCTCAGACGTGTGTTTTCTTGTTAGGATGTCTATCATTGACCACACTGAAATGTTCCAGAACCCATGTGCATCCGTATGGAAGCCGGAGCTGTTCACAACTCGGACACCAATTGGCAATGACCATTGTGTATACTCATGTTGTGGGTTCTAGAAGGCTGGTTAGATTTCATATGAGATCAGTTGATCATTTTTTTGGCTTTAATATGATATCGTTGGTGTTTGTGCGCCTTTACTCCTGGGAGTATGAGTGTTGGTCCACAAGTTCACAAGACACAGTTCTAGAGATGAAATAAACTTAAAAGCTCTAGAACTCTAAAAAGCCGGGATGGACTAGGATGTGAGCAATCTCGGCCGTGAAGTGTTCAGAATTTCAAAAGCTGTCTTGTGCGTACGGAGAAGTTAACTGTGCACGGGTACTTGGCCATTTCTAGACACCGCGTTCACGCGTGAACCGTAAATGCGTAGATATGGAAGATTTGAGACATGGACTCACTGTGTCCCCATCAGAATTAATAGATCGGTTGGTCACTCAGAGTCATAGATGGAAGGTCATACACTGAGATAACGATCTTTCGTTTTCCTGAACTTTGATGAAAGATCACAGGCCATACTCTGGTGCTTTACGCAACTAATCAACACCTCAACGCAACCACTTAAGCGTATACACCATACTTCTGCACTCAACGGTCATTTTACGAGAGCCTTTAACCAGAGCCTTTTAGGCCCGGGGCCAACCCTCAGTGTCTGCAGCAGCGTATGGTTCTAGACACCTCAGTAATAAAGTTACAAAAGCCGTCCATGCATCTGACTGCGCACAAGATGCAGTTGAGCAGTAATTGGAGGCCTATCAGCACGACGCTAAAACCGAGATTGCCTTAATTGGCTGCCTTATTTTTGTCATCCACGGTCACAACTCGCTCGTTATTGCTGAATTCTAGTCTATAAGACGTGTCAGCTCACAAAAATGTCTATCATAGGTCGCTGGTAACATCTAGGGCTCGACAACGCATGTACGCTGGATTACGGGAGGTGCTTAAGAACGTCAACAAAGAAGAGGATTTTGCACCAACAATCCACATGCTATGGACATGAACACTGCACCCGGTGTCGGTTAAGCTGCTGTGCCTACATACCTCCACAGCTCAAAAGGCTTCTTCGAACATTGGAGGGAAGATTCCAGGCATGAGGATATAATGGGGGCGATATCCTCATTTTCATCCACCGATCGTCTTCTCCATCTCTCTTTCTCTATCACTACACATCACAACACAACTCTCTAACAAAACACATACACACAATGTCCATTCAAGTTCTACGAACCGAATCTAGCAGACCACGCAACCAGTTCTTGAAGCTCTTCACAAAGGCCAAACAGCAGCGGCTTCCAGTCACCCCAAACCAGGCTCTCCTCATCGGTACAGAGCACTCGGGTAAGAAATCTGTGCTGGACATCATCGACAGACGCCAACTACCAGTGGATGTCATCTGTCTCTCCAATGACGTCCCAGCTGCCACGTACCACAACTTCCTGTACGACGTCCCCTATGTGATATTCGTCGTCGACTCCACTCAGTTCTCACTATCGTATCTCGAGAGATGTGAGGCCGTCCTCACCAACTTGATCTCACCAGGATCAACGTCATGCCAGAAGTTGCTGATACTCCTAAACAAGGCTGATATCGTCGCATTCACCAACCTCGCATTCATTGAGAAGAAGCTCAGGTTGTCGGAACTTGGTGTGGAGTTCTTGATCATCCCAACCAATGCGGAGCGCGGTTATGGTGTGGCTGAGGGAGTGAAGTGGTTGTTGGCATAACTGAGTTTGGATTGGGTTTCAATGGTTTTTTTATATGACTCTGGTAAGGTTTGGATACGTAATGGGAAACGGTTTGAGTTTGAATCGTCATGGGTTGTAGAAGCTCCTTCGACTAAACTGAACGGTGGAATGTTGTAGTTCTCTGGGATGTACGTGTTGTCCTTGATGATGACACAGTCGTGCACGACACTTGAGTCAGCAAGAGTGCATCCTCGACCAACAATTACCCTGTTCCCTATACTGGATGCCTTGATAGTGGAGTTCTCCCCGATCATAGTGTAGGACCCGAGTTTGCATGTTCTATGCACTGTTACTTCTGTTCCCTTGGAGGATGACACTTTCATACCAATCACCGGTGGAAGAACTTTCACGCCCTCTCCAATATAACAGAACTTGCCGATCTGAATAGCAGTCTTTCCTTCAGCCAATTTGACGTCACCCTTCAGTTCCACACCGGGGCTCACCGTTGTGCTGCCAGCGATGAGGATGTAGTCGGACCCGGTGATCTGTGCCTGTTTGGATATTCTGTTCCCGGAAGCCGTTTCAATCCATTCCATTGATATTGTGAGTGGTTCTAGTATCTGGTGTATCTTATAGAACACTACAGCAGTGCAGTCTACCTCTCCTGTATATCTGATCGCTCACAGCTGGCTGGAAAGTAGTCGAAACAAGGGATTGACGGTCTAGAGTGACGATCAGCAGGATTCGCGAAATTCCAACCTCACCACGTTGTTCCTCCTCCTCCTCCACCACCAGCCCGCTCCAAAAAGCCAGCGATACCTCAAATCAAACCTCATCAACCACCACGCACACTCCCTTGAGATGCTCTTTGACTGCATTTGTCAGTGAATTGTATTCCAACAAGTGCTAGAATTCCCGGAGATACTCTAAACAACATGGTCGCTAAAGTTTTCAGACTCAATTCTGGTGAGTACCCGCTACTTTGACGTTTAAGGCCGACGTGGGATCTAAGCTTAATTGGAAACGTTTTTTATTTGCTTCCCACTCCGTTATTTCCTTATTTGTTCGAACACTTTGAAGACTAACAATCCAATTCAGGTTACCAGAACTACGACTGGGGTAAGATCGGTTCTTCCTCCGCTGTTGCCCAGTTTGCCCACCACTCCAGTCCAGAAACTGTCACCATCGATGAGACCAAGCCATACGCAGAACTGTGGATGGGCACCCACCCAAAAGTTCCTTCAAAGACCCTCGAGGGTGAGTCTTTGAGAGATGTCATTGCTGCCAACCCTACAGAGTTACTCGGTGATGAGATCATCCAGAAGTACGGTGCTAAGAACGAAATCCCATTCCTCTTTAAAGTGTTGTCCATCGAGAAGGTTCTCTCTATCCAGGCTCACCCAGACAAGGAACTCGGTAAGAAGCTCCACATGGCTGACCCAAAGAACTACCCAGATGACAACCACAAGCCTGAGATGGCCATCGCCGTCACAGAGTTTGAAGGTTTCTGTGGCTTCAAGCCATTGGAGGAAATTGCAGATGAGTTGCAGAAGGTCCCAGAACTCATAAACATCGTTGGCGAGGAGATTGCACAGAAGTTTATCAATGGTATCAAGCCAGATGCCGTTGTTGGCTCCGAGGATGACAAGTCCAACAGAGCTCTTCTGCAATTGGTGTTTGGTAAAGTCATGAACGCCAGCGATGACGTCATTGCTAAGGAGGCCCAGTCTTTGGTGGAGAAGGCCCAGTCACAGCCTGAGATCTTCAACAAGGCTGACTTGCCAGAGCTCATCCTCAGATTGAACAAACAGTTCCCATTGGACATCGGTCTCTTCTGTGGATGTTTGCTCCTGAACCACTGTAAGCTCCAGGCAGGTGAGGCTATGTTCTTGCAGGCAAAGGACCCACACGCCTACATCTCCGGTGATATCATTGAGTGTATGGCTGCCTCAGATAATGTCGTTAGAGCTGGTTTCACTCCTAAGTTCAAGGATGTGACCAACTTGGTTGAGATGTTGACTTACTCTTATGAGTCCGTGGAGAAGCAAAAGATGGTTCCTGATGCATTCCCAAGATCTTCTGGAGACGGTGAGTCCATTCTGTATAACCCACCTATCGAGGAGTTTGCTGTTTTGCAGACCACTTTCACCAAGTCCACAGGAACCAGAAAGTTCGCTGCCTTCCAAGGTCCAAGCATACTCATTGTCACCAAGGGTGAAGGTGTCATCAAATTCGAAGGTCAGTAGTTGAAGGCTGAGCCAGGTTACAACTTCTTCATTGCACCAAACGTTGAGGTTGAGTTTGTCACTGAGGATCCAGCCTTCACCTCCTACAGAGCATTTGCTGAAGTCAATTGATCAATACATTCTCATTGGGGCTCATATTTATTGACACAATAGATGTCTGTTTTGTCTTTCTAAGAAGCCTACTGGAGTATAGTTACTATAAGGATCAGTCTATTGTACATGCGATATATGGAAATGTGGTCATGGGGAAATTAGTCCCGGGATCATTCAATGTTATGCTTTTTCTTCCATCTGATGATTCTCTTCTTCAAGTCACCAGGGCTCTGTTGGTAGATGTTGAGTTTCTTGTCCCACTTCATCTTCTCGTAGTCGTCTCCGTACTTCTCGTACAAAGCCTGGACCCAAGCTTCTTCTCTTTCACTTTGCTTTCTCACCTGTTTGACACCAGCTCTTGCCTGTGCATACTCTTCCAGCTGTTTCACCACTTCTGTCTTTGATTCCACCTTAGGAGGCTCCACAAGTTTGAGATCGTCGTTCAAAGGTTTCTTCTTACCGTAGATCACTCTGCGCACTGTGCCGTCCTCATTTCTCAAAATTCTGGCCTCACCTTCAGGGATATCATTCTCATCAATGTCACTTGTAACATCTGCATCTTCATCCACTAGGTAACGCTGAGATGTGATCTCCTCCAATGGCTGTCTCAGTTTGACCTCATTCAAGTCTGCCTCTTCACCACCGGCTCTGTGACCGAGTTTCGACGTCAATCCAAGTCTCTTATAGTTCTGTGCCAAAGTCAAGTTGTAATCCCAGTTTGCAGCGATGATTGGGTTTGAAGCGATGTTGATCTCACGCTGCTTGTCTTTGGTCTTTCTTGTGACTTTCTTCACGGCACGACGGCTGGATCTTCTCTGTCTGACTGTTCCCATGGTTGGATGTGTATGTGTTTGACTATCTGAGAATATATTCAAAGCTTCATCATGTATAAAGTAACAGGTTTAGATGAGATGAGCTTCCTGCCTTGTGTGAAAATTTTGAGGTGTCCTGGTGTAAGTTGTCGTGAGCCGGGTAATTCGGCGTCATTTCCAGATTTTCCGTATACTTCAACTTTACACTTTCCCATTCATTTGCTATAACTTTTTCAAGTCATCTCCTTGATCACACCATAGAATCGATAGTATGAGCCAGGATAGTGACCAGAAACATACAATGACACTTCCAGGATCGATTGAAGCAGCGACACCGGTAGATGACCTGCATGAGTCTGCGTCGCCCCCACACGATCAACTTCCCTCCTCACACAGTACCAGTACGGGTGATGATCCATCAACACAACAAATTATTGCAGTGCACTCCATGACTACCAAAACACCTGAAGAATTGGAGAAACAAAAAGAGATTGATTCGCGTTCGATCTTTGTCGGCAACGTTGACTTCGAGTCAACACCAGATGACTTGGAGCAGTTTTTCCATTCGTGTGGAACAGTGAACAGGATCACTATACTCTTTGATCGATACACTGGGAGACCAAAGGGGTTCGCTTATGTTGAATTTACTGACTAGGAATCAGTGGAGAAGGCCATTTCAGAGCACAATGGTGGAGAGTTTAGAGGTCGCAAGATCACTGTATCGGCAAAGAGAACCAACGTTCCTGGTTTCAGAAAAGGGAGAGTGAGGGGTCAGGGTAGAGGTAGAGGCGGAAGAGGCAGAGGGAGAGGAAGAAGCGGAAATACCACGGCCCGAAACAGTACAGCACACACAGATTCTCTTCCTACTACTGATACTGCTACGACTTCAAACCCCTCTGAATGATTGTAATACTGCCATTCATTCCACTGTTTACAATTTGCGAGTAGGTACTGGTACTGGTAGCCCTTTGCGCGCCCTAGTTCTTTCTTACAAGTTACGCGCCTCCACATCGACGGCTCGTGCTGAAAAACTTACAAATTTTTGCATCCTTCTCCCATCGACAACCAGCATGCTCCCATTTCTTTCAGTTTCTCTACACATTTATTTCACTGGGATTGGGACCGACGATCCGGCTATTTGGCCTCGTACCTCGTGTACTGTATCACAGGTCTGACATCTCCCTCTTTGGTCCCCGTTCTGGGGTGCCGCTTGGGAGCGGGTCGGTTGGTCCTCAGTGGTTCATTCTGCTGCTCTTTCTCTCATCCAGTAGGGGTCCCAGGAGAGAAACTTGAAGGGTGCATCATAGTACATCGAACGTCCGTCTGTGTTTCCTCATCTGAGGGGACAGCTTCCAGGCCAGATACCGTTCGGAGTCTCCAAGCTCACCCACATGTAAACCGTTCAATGACTTGTTTAGCTTCTTAGGTGGTTGTCGAAAGATGATCTTGTACTCTCAACAGCAGCTCCTTTGCCTCTTCACTCATCTCCTTGTAGCTCTTTGTCGTATGGAACAGCGGCATCCCAATGGCACATAGCTTCCCGTAGCACTCATCGGCAAACTTCTCCAATCTAGCAATACAATCCAGGTAGAACCCATCAAGCATCTGTGCTTTCTCTCCTCTCTCGACAAATCTTTTGTGTGTCTGTGCCCAAACCCTCTCCATACGGGCCTGGTCTTCGATGAGCTTCTCCAGCACTTTCTTCTTGGAGGAGTCTGTAAGGATATACTGCGTCGTGTACTTCCACGCCTCATCCAACGACTTGATGCGACTGGCATCTGGTATTCTCTCTGGTCTGGAATTCGATTGTGGTTCTTGTGAAGAACTGGTGTACTGTCTTTTACTATGCTCTTCAAGCTTGGTACGCACAAACTCTCTGTATGCTCGATCTGCCTTCTCACGGGCTCGTAGTAAAAACGAGTGGTGATCTCTGTCTGTTTGTGAAAGTGTGGGGAGAATGTCCTTCAGTTCTGGATCCATGATGAAGAAGACTCAATTGCACACTCTTAGCACACTCCCCCCATCCTGTCACCTAAGAGGCTCCTCTTTGCCCGCGAGCTGATTGAAGATTCCCGATCCCCCAAAATGCAAATGTAACGCGCGACCGGTCCCACCAAAAGACCAACAAGACAACACATGAAAGTGCTACAACACTCACACCACCTCAACACCACCGAGCACACATCGAAAGGAGAAGTCACGGAACTGCAAACCTCTCCATCACAATGGCATCGGCTATCCACTTCTGTGATATCAAGGGCAAATCGCTGCTATCGCGCGACTACAAAGGCGACGTTCCGGCATCCGCCATCGAGCACTTCCCCTTCATACTCGTCGAAGCTGAGGAGGATCCATCACAGGCATCCCCAGTGGTGACTTACAACGGCATCAACTACTGCTACATCACACACTCCAACTTATATCTGGTGGCACTCACAAGACACAACACGAATGTCGCACAGGTGTTCCTCTTCCTCCACAAGGCCGTCGAGGTACTCACAGACTATTTCAAAGAACTGGAAGAAGAGAGTATCAGAGATAACTTCGTGGTCATATACGAGCTCTTGGACGAGATGATGGACTATGGTGCTCCTCAGATCACAGAGACAAAGATGCTCAAAGAATACATCACACAGAGATCGTACCAATTGGAGAAGAAGATGAAGCAGCAACAACAACTCGGACCACCTTCGGCCATCACCAACGCCGTCTCATGGAGAAAAGAAGGCATCGTGTACAAGAAGAACGAGGCATATCTCGATGTTGTCGAGTCTATCAACATGCTCATTAACGCGCACGGCAAAGTGCTCAGATCGGAGATCTTGGGTAAGATCCAAATCAAGTCTCGTCTATCCGGTATGCCAGATCTCAGGCTAGGACTCAACGACAAACTCACAAACAACGCCAAGGGTGTCGAAATGGAAGACGTCAAATTCCACCAGTGTGTGCGTCTGTCGAAATTCGAAAACGAAAAAGTCATCACTTTCATCCCTCCTGATGGTGAGTTTGAACTGATGTCGTATAGATTGGCCATCCCGTTGAAACCACTGATCGCTGTGGACTGTGAAATGAAACGCCATGCCAACTCGCGTGTGGAGATGATGGTCAAGATCAGAGCACAGATCAAAAAGAAACTTACAGTGAACAATTTGGAGATCCACATCCCTATCCCTGAAGACGCTGATAGTCCCAAGTTCAGATTCTCCCATGGATCTGTCAAGTGGCTTCCTGAGAAGTCTGTCATTGTTTGGAAAGTTAAGCAGTTCCAAGGTGGGAAGGAATACGGAATGGCTGCCGAGCTTGGATTACCTTCTGTTTCCATGGAGGAATCCGCTCATCAAGTTAAGAGACCTATTCAGGTCAAGTTCCAGATTCCATACTTCACCACTTCTGGTATACAGGTGAGATACCTCAAGGTCAATGAGCCAAAGTTGCAGTACAAGAGTTATCCGTGGGTCAGATACATCACACAGTCTGGTGAGGACTATACTGTGAGACTCAAGGATTGATCGTGTACATAAGATCATCAATGGATATATGTAGATATAAGGACTTCAGTTTCGCTTATGTAACTCCGCAGTGTAGTTCGGATCAGGATGATGATGATTTTTTGAGTTTACTCACTTCTAGTACTAGACTACACAGGTTGTTCTTCAATCAAGCACACCGTTACACGGATCGATATGGACGCCACACAAAGAGCGATCATCAATGAGCTTCTAGATAATATCTACGAGAAGGAGAGTCCCTATGGATTGAAAGACCCGAGTGGTGGCACTATGGTGGCACTACAGTTCGCTCTGGCAGAGTCAACCAAGGAGTCTATTGTTCACAAGGCCCACAGGCTGATTGAGGACAAATGTGTGATTGTTTTGAGTCTCGATGATTCAACAGGTCAACCAATGCGTCGATCAGTCTGCATCGTCAAAGACAGCTCACTGGCTAAAAGGGACGTCGTTGTGGAGTTACCCTAGTGGTTTTGCTCGTGCGATAAGTTCATTAGCCAATTTGACAAGACGTCGGTTGAGCCCCAGTCAGTCGACAATCTAAAAAACAGATCAAGAAACCTCCGATATGGTTCCCGAACGTCTCCAAAGATTCAATTCTCCACAAGTGTCACAGATAACGGGAAGGATCAAGGGGTCTGGGAAGAAGATCGAATACCCGTATGCGAGCACATCCTCGCTGTTTATCTATGCGAGACACATCCGGGGAAGTTCAAGGATTACATTGTCAGAAAGCTCGTTACGCCAGCGGAATTGGTCCACCAGTTATCCAGTCTTCTCAATGAGTGACCACACCATCAATTGACGATTATTCGTATCACCTACACTAGTCAGCACCCACCACGTAGCCACATAGTACACGTAGCGCTTGCCCCAAGCTTGCCTTCGCGAAGTAGTACGATCGATCATTAACGGCCGACTGGGCGATAAATCTCGACTGGAAACTTGAAAATCTCGAGGCGCGATATTCTTTTCTGCTCGTTGCGAAAATTGATGACAACGCCCGGGAAAACGAAAAATCCCCTCAATGGAAGAACCGCCGTCACTCCAGACGCTGTTGAACAGAAAACGACACTCTGACCTTTAAAAGCACCACACCGCCCCCCATTCCATCCTCTATTTATCTCACCTCTCTGGGAGACTCTCACTGCTACAATCACCTCATACCACCGCTGGAATCCCTCCCTTCCACTACTACATCAACAACACATAAGTTCGTTGCCGCCGCCACAACCTGACGCCTGCAACCCACTCGTTTCTATACCCACATCTATCTCTTCCAAGGATCAGCATCTGAATCGGCCTCCATTGTCCTTTGTCCGTCGCTACTGCTCTCCTTCCGTACAATCTCCCATACCTGTTATTTTAAACACCGAAATCTGCTTGCATCCGCTATTGTCATCATCGTCTGATCTCACACCAATGAATCATGTCTGAAGCCCCACATCCTACAGCGCAAGGGCCTCCGCAGCCATACCAACCTCATTCGCCTCAGCAATACTCGCCATATCAATAGCACCAATAGCAGCAGTATCAGCAACAGCAATAGCAACAGCAGCAACAACAGCAGTACCACCATCAATAGCAACAGCACCTGCTCCAACAACAGTTTCTTGTGACACCAGGTGCTCCGATTTATGGCTATCCACAGTATCCCGTGATGTACACCGGGTTCATCCCTCCTCATGTGCCAATGCAGTATCCAATGGCGCCTCATCATATGCCTTATGTCATCCCGCCCCCATACCAACAACCTCCGCCTCCTCCTTCCCCTCCAGCCATGCGCTCCCCAGTCCCAACTGCTCCAAAGACAAGGAAGAAGTACGACGCATCAAAAGCACACACATTTGTTCCGACATCTTTGAAAGGAAGTCAGGCGCTCGCCAAATCGGGCTCTGCATCTGCATCTGAATCATCTGCCTCAATAAAAAAATCACCACCACCTTCCTCCACAACATCATCTTCTTCATCTTCTTCATCATCTTCAGCAACGACATCGGTAGATCCAATGTCGTCCTCTAAGGAGTCCAAAGAGGTACAACAATCTTCATCAACTAATACCCCATCTTCTGAGGCTACCTCGACCAAGGACACCAGCAAATCCAGCGATGATGTCGCTTCCACTGAAGCTTCATCGGAATCTCCAAAATCTTTCAATTCTTCAAATGACACATCGGAGCCAACCATCTCTGAGTCGTCTACTGTTTCTTCTTCCGTTACTTCTTCATCCCCTACAACTGCTACTTCTCCCCCTTCGTCATCGTCATCTTCGTCTTCTCCTTCCACAGCATCTACTCCTTCATCGTCGTCCACTGTAACTTCTACAGCAACTCCAGCATCTAAAAAGAACACCAAGAAGACTGAGAAGTCTACAAATCCTTCTACACCTGCTACTTCAGTATCATCAAAAGCCTCGTCGCCTCAGGACAAAGAGAAGACCACAAAGCACTCCGAACAAAAGGCTAAGAAGGAGAAGAAAGCTAACAGCGCAACTGCATCCAAACCAGAGACTACAACACAAACTACATCAAGTGCTAAGGATGAAGTCAAACGAGCTTCTCAGACTTCCTCGGAAACCAAGGTTGCCTCCTCTACTCAGTCACCAGTTCCAACTGAAAAGGCCGAAGTGGTTGCCCAAGAACCATCTTCCTCTCAACCTACATTTGGCTCTGTCACTATCGAATCTACTCCTGAATCCGAATCTATCCAACTTCCTTTGCTATACGGTTCTTCTGAAGAGTCGTTTGTCTCTTTGAGATCAAACTACGTCACTCTTAGAGAATCCAAGAGACTCGAACTTCAACTTCAGGCTCAGCAAACACAGAAAGAATCAACAACGCCTATTGTTGACTTAGTTAAGACTCCGGTTCTCAACACTACCGAGTCCTTCCCATCTCTTGCATCTCCTATCTCTTCGCCACAGTCTGCATCAGTGAAGCCTGCAGTGACAGGTTGGGCTGCTATTGCCTCCCAAGCTCCAAAGAAGGTTGTTCCGAAGTCCGTTTCTGCCTCACCAGCTACACCTGTTACAAGCAAGAGAGAAGAACGTCTTGTTCCTTCCGTTTCCAATGTTCTCGAACCTGTTGGTGTTGTTACTCTGAAGTACATGTTCGATAAGAACTTCTTGAAGCTTGCCAACACTGCAAAGTTACCAAAGATTGTTCCAAGAGGTTTGGTCAACACTGGTAACATTTGCTTCATGAGTTCTATTGTCCAAATGCTTCTTTACTGTCAGCCATTCTACAAGGCACTTCACATCATTTCATCCAAGACCATCCAGTCTCTCGGACGTGATGTGTCTCCTACCCCACTCTTTGATGCTCTTGTTGAACTGTACAGTCAATTCAACGTCAAGCCAAACAACAAGGGTGATGTGGACTTTGGTGACTCTATCACTCCAACACAGTTCTACAAGGCCATCTCTCAAAATGAAAGATTCTCTCACTTGCAATGGGGCCAACAGGAAGACGCTGAAGAGTTCCTCGGTTATCTGCTTGATGGTATGCACGAAGAGTTCACGGCCTGTGTGAAGAAGCTGAATGAGCACGAGATCAAGTCATTGATGAACTCTGTTACAGATGATGTGAGAAGCGTCATCAAGGCCAATCTGAGAAAGTTCCATGAAGGTGAGTTCAATTCATCCGAGACATCTGGTAGATCTGATTCATTGACTGATGATGGTTGGCAAGAAGTTGGACAGAGTGGGAAGAGAACTGCAAAGAGAACCGTGGAGGTTAAGCCTTCGCCAATCAGACAACTGTTTGGTGGTCAGTTCAGATCCGTTTTGTCCATTCCAAAGTCAAAGGAGTCACAGAGTATCACACTTGATCCGTTCCAGCAGATCCAGCTTGACATCTCTGATGAGTCAGTCAAGAGTCTTGAAGATGCATTTGTGAAACTTGCTGAAGTTGAAGAGATTCCATACAAGGCTGGTGATGGATCTGATGTGATGGCCAAGAAACAGACCTTCATCGACAAGTTCCCCGAAGTGCTTGTTGTTCACCTCAAGAGATTCTCATTCGTGAGCAACAGAAGAATCGAGAAGTTGAGAAAGAAGATTGCCTATTCACATGACTTGATCATTCCAACAGAGTGCATTTCACCAACCACGAGGAGACTTCTTCCTGGAGAAATCAAGTATAAGCTCACCGGTGTGGTTTATCACCATGGTATGAGTTCTGATGGAGGACACTACACTGTTGACACGTTAAGAGGAGATGAAGGCAAGTGGATCAGAATTGACGATGTCAACATCTCGAGTATCACTGGAGATGAAGTCCTAAACGGTGAGAACGAAGACGTTAAGACCGCATACATCTTGATGTACCAAAAGGTGTCATCATGAACAAGCACAACAAAAAAAAAACAATTGAAGTATCTTGCTTGAAGACCTGTCCGAGTCAGGACTGGATGGGACTGTCTTGAAGAAGATGATTCTTAAAACGAAAGATGAGCAAAGAAAGAAGAAACAATGAAGACTATGGAAAGAGAAGAGCTCTCCAATTGAGCTTACTTCCTGAAGTATTCACTGCATTGAGGCATATGCTGTTAATTGTGTATCACGATTGAAGAGAAGCATCACTACTGACCCATTAGTATGGTTGATTTTGGGTTTACTGATTGATTCAACAGATTGTGATATAATGTATAGATAATGATAACGATGGGATTACATACGACCTCCAGTTGTAGAGTATAACTACTTTGAGTAAAAGAATAAACCTGTATAAAACCCGCCCGTTAACTTGAAATGAATAAACTAAAAATACAATGTTTTGACAATGTGAAGGTGTACAGAGTCACAAAACGACGAGACAGACAAAATGAGGGGCAACATGCGGCGCAGTACAGAAACGGGATCATATCTTTCTGAACTCATTGAGCACCGGGTAGATTGCCTCAAACGCCTGGTAGATCTCCTCTCTTTGCTTAGCACCAGTCAAGACGATCTTACCTGAGACAAAGATCAAAAGCACAATCTTGGGCTTCACCATTCTGTAGATGAGACCTGGGAACAACTCTGGCTCGTAGGAGGAGAAAGGACCGTGACTGTAAGCGAGACCTTCCAATCTGATAGGGAACTTCACGTCACAGGAACCGACAATGTTCTGAATCTTGAAGTCTGTGAACTTTGCGTTGAAACCGAGCTTCTGGATGATTCTTGCGTATTTTCGGGAGGCAAGCTTGGAGTCGTCTTCAGATTTGGCACCAGTGACGACCATCTTACCAGAGGCGAAGATAAGAGCCGTGGTCTTTGGTTCTCTGATACGCATGATCACAGCAGCAAAACGTTTTGGGTTGTACTCGGCGTTTCTTGCGTGGAGGGCAATGGTCTTAAGGTCCAAACGACAGTCCAAGTTCACAGTAGCAACGATATTCTGCAACGTAGGGACCAAACCGGAAGTAGTGGCGTCGTCGTCAGCGCCCTCTGCGTTTGGTTCCTGAACCTCCTGCTTCACGTCACCAAGGTCCTGCACTGCGGTTGGGTAGCCCAATGAGTTGGAAGATGTGAACAGCTTGGCGTCCTCTACGGTCTGTGGTGCTCTGAATGTGTCCATATTGGTTGTGGTTGGAGATACTGTGTACGAAAGGGAGAGAGAGAAGAGAGAGAGAGAGAAGAGAGATACGATGTGAAGGTAAACAAGCAAATGTCTCCTTCTTGAGGGGTTTTCCGTTGTTATACAAACAGGGGAAAAGAGTGTCTTCCAGATGAAAAAATGTCCTGCGATCTGGGAAGAAGTTGATTCGAAAGATGACTCTGCGATCCGGTTCTGAGGCGACAGAGCTTCTTTGCAGTGAAGGGAAGAAGTTGGTGTGGAGAGGTTGGATTCCGCTGCTCTCGGGGCTAACCAGGGCGATGCTCGAAAAGTGCGAGAACCGCTGCTTATATAGTTTTCGGGGGCGAAAACCGGTACGCGCACTCAATCTTATCCATGAGTATGCACTGAAGTGGCGATAACGGTGGAAAATAGAGATAATTTGATAGGGAAAAAGGGTATACAGACCTATACATGTTTATAACACTAGTGATGCAATTTTAAAAGCAATTTAACCACCAGGTATCCTTCTATTGCGGTATCTTCCACTTCTCCACATCGAAGAGTTGGTCCGAGAGCGGAAATATTCGCGACGCGCTCTTATAAAAGTCCACAAGTCGACTTTCCACCACTACTCTTCACTGGATTGTTCTATGGAATGGCTCATATCACCGCCAATTCGGCTCATATCTCACTAGAATCATGTCATAGAGAGGAACAGAAGGTTTGTGTCTCCATATACCCCTTCATTTTCTCGATTCGGCGAGTACTAACTGCCCAACTCCACAGTACTACAGCAAAAGTACAACAACTACCAGCAGACCTTGACGGACATCGCAGAGAAAATACGTGAATTGCAACGTGATGAGGAGGAGCACAACATCGTCATCACTACTCTGAAGAAAACCCCAGCTGAGAGAAGGTGTTTCCGCATGGTTGGCGGTGCGCTCGTGGAGAAGACAGCGGGAGAGACGCTGCCCATTCTAGAACTCAAGTTGGAGAACATCGACAAGACAGTAAAGCAGCTCGCCACCGAACACAAACGTCTCTACGAAGAGTTTGAGAAGTGGAAAAAGGACAACAAGATCCAGGTCATCAAGCAGTAACATAGAAAAACATCTCTTGTATATTTAAATCTTTGTGTTTTTTTTTCAGGATCTGGAGCATAACTCATTTGTCCTTCTTAGCCTCACCAGTAGAGTCCTTGCCGTAGATGAAGGCCATCAAGAACACGAACCATCCAGCAAAGACAACACATGCCGACGTGATGTACACCCAGGAGTTGGTGATCTCCCATGATCTTGGGTACTCATCGTTGGCCAGATGTCTCACAGCCAAGATGGTCTTCTCATCAACAAAGCTGTAGCCTGGACGCTTGTAGTCAGTGTGGAATGAGAACACACCGTGCTTATCTGGCAATGGGAACACGGCCTGGTACAATGCAGTGTCATCGGTGGCAGACAACAAAGACAAGTTCAAACGGTGGTATGGGTCCAAGAGCTTGACGTCCAACTGAATGTCCTCGGCGAAGAATGGGTGCCATTCAGCACCGTCCCATTCCTGGAACCCAATAGTGTACTGGACCTGGTCTTTGATCTTGTATGGGACCTCTTCGTACTCAGTACCATCCACGTGGGAGTGGGAAACAGAAGTGGCTCTGATGACGTTCTTCATCTGGAAGACCCACTTGGAAGTGTCATCCATCAATTGAGTGTTCTTGTCAATGAACTCGTTGGTGAATGCCTTGTCGTCACCGATCCACACAGCACGGGCGTTGTTGAGACCCTGAATGGCAGCAGCGAGGAATGCCTGTTTCCCCACAGCCCAAGTAGGAGTGGTGTCGTCAACCTTGGAGCTCTTGGTGAAGGCTGTGGTTGGGGCTTGTAACAATGGGATGAGCAATGGATTTCCAGAGAGCAATGCAGCAGATCCTTGGTATGTCACTTCATCTGTGGAAGACAAGACAACTTTGTTGAGGATGTTCTCTGATGACAACTTCAGCACGTTGTGCTCTTCTGATCCCAACTCGGCATCAAACTCGAAGTGGTCAACGATAGCGTGCTGTTTTGGAGATGGGAAGATACCCAACTCATTGACAAATGTTCTAGCAGCATCGGAAACTGCCTCTGGAGATGTGATAACAAACACATCACCACCGTCATTAAGGAAGTTGAGGAGCTGAGCCCCGGTGATGTCCTTCCCGAGTGTACGTTGCTTAGCTGGCAAGACAATCACATTCTGGAACGCTCTGTCACCATTCACAAACAAAGAGGCATTGCTGTTGGTCTCAGACACAAGAACCTCCAATCCGAGCTTCTCCAAATGCTGGAGCCATACGCTGTAGTTGTCGATGCTGGTGGTCTTGGAGTCGAAGAGAACGAGTGTCTTGGACGGGAGCACAGAGGCAGCCGACACAACGGACGTTACCAGAGACACAATCAGAGCCAATCCAAACGAGAAGCACTTCATCTTTTTTTTTTTTCACCTGGAAACTGGGTCTTTCAGTTGACTGAATGGTAGCAATTGGCACAGAGAGTAGCCTCGAGTTGAATACACGTCGCGTTTATCATCCACTTGGGCTTTTTGTTCGGGGCGTACTGTAGGTGCGTACTGCAAAAAAAAAAAAAAACCGATGAGTAACCAGTTATGTCATCATTTCTATAAGTGCTCAAAAGTTGACTTAAAGCAACATTGAAGATGACAGTATGCTGATCTGTGAATTTGTTTGACTGCAGCGTTTATTTTTTTTTTTTTAACTTCATACAGCGACTTTTTAATAGACAATTTTATCGAGGATTCACTAAAGTACGAGGATTGTCTACTGAAACTTTTTGTTTCCAAGCTTTGATTTAAAGGTGTTCAGCTGCAATGGTAGAAAAGCTAGTGTTTTTGTCCATGTAAGATCTCTTTATAAAAACTAGATATCCAGAATAGATTTGAGATGTTATTTTAGCACTCAGACTACTCTGATTAGCGTCTCATTCAACATCCATTGTTCGTCATTTGAAGTTCTGAGAGGGTCATCGGTAAGGATGTATCAAAAATGTCCGGATGTTCTTTACACCTCAACATTTTTGGTACTGATGTGATAAAGTCGCGGCGCATGACAGCTCAAGGCGATCATCAACGTCCAAGACTACAACTACTCTCAAGTTTGTACCCGATAAGCCTACAATCGCACCCCCATCTCTTCATCCACACGATCACAATGACTTCTGATCAACAACCTACAGAACTCTCACCAGCTGACTTTGCGGAGACTCTGAGACAGCTCAACGAAGGTGAGAAGACTGCAGACCAGTTGGAGAAGATGCTGGACGACATCGAGGCTAAGATGGATGCTATTCTCGCAGCTGCCGGTGAGACCAATGGCTCTACAGAAGACCCATCTACGGAAGCAGATAAAGACATTACGGAGAAACAGTAAGATATATTAGGCTGCTCATACTCTATCCATGGTTGTATCATCCAGCACCCAGTCAGGCTCATCTGTGACTGTGAATGGGTTCACTGGTCGATTTCTGTTGAGCTTAGCACCAGGTGGGACATCCAGCACAACTTTAACGGGATACCCACCATCAATCCACCATTTGTGTTTATCTGAACTTGGAGGAGGTAGTTTGCCTTCGGATCCACCAGTGAAGGTGAATGTCGAAACTGGCTATGATATTCCCTCCATTTGCAACCTCTCCAATTCCAATGTCCTTTTCTCATACAACTCTTTGGTCAACATGTTCTTTCTTGATTCATCCACAACCACTACTGTGGCGAGGAAAGTAGCATACACCGGCCTGTGATCGGAGAAGATGATATCCTGGGCACAGTTATAACTGAGCTGCTGAAGACAATCTCCTCGACTGAGAATTCGATCAGTCCATGCTGGCACTCGAAATTTGTCAGAAGTGTCGTACTCCTTTGTTCCCTTGTTAAACTTGTAAGTAGGGGCAAATTTGATCTCCATCTCGTTGTAGTAAGGGAACGATTCACCGGCAATCATCTGGTTACTCAACTGGTCTCTCTCGAAGAGTGGAACGTAATTCTGGTTTCTGATAGACTCACGAACATCCTCATTCGTCATGTTGATACGGTAATTGAAGTCACCCATCCATATGATGGCATCGTGGTCCTTTATCTTGCGGCGTTGGGCAAACTGCATTCCCTTGGCGATGGTCTTGTAGTCGTTCTGTCTTTGCTCAACGTTCTCCATACCTGCTGCCAAATGTGCAGCAACAAAGCAAAACCATGTAGAAGAATACTGGAAACTTACACCGACACCTCCTTTGTTGGCCGAAATTCCTCCAAACCCTGTCTTCTTCTCACCTGTATCCACGTGCTTCACCTCGGCGAGCTGGTCATCCTTAACAAATAGCATCATCACAATACCACCCAACTGGTCCACAGATACCAGGGAGTACCGTGCCCTCATCCCCAGAGTCTTTTTGATCTTGAGTTCCCACGACCTCTGTTTCTTCAGATCTGTCACTAGCATCTTACTGGCAGTTAGCTCCACGACTTCCTCCAGTGCAATGACAGCAATGTCGTACAACTGATCGCTTTCATCCTCCTATGGGTAGATCCACGATGAGATATCAACATTATCCACAGTTTCACCATTGACGTTGAACGTTCCTGTAAAGATCTTGATAGTCCTGGAGGAAAGATACTCATGCTTTCTCTTTGTCAACTCGGCACTGATGTAGTCGTGTATCGGGTCGTGTAACTTCACCAGATTCTTGGAGATGCCATCGAATGCCTTCTTCCCCTTGCGTCTCAGACTCTTTTCATAGATCTTCATCAACGTTGCGTTGTTGTCATCCCATAACGAGTTGTGCCTTAGTAGAAGATCAGACGCTTGATGCAAACCCAACTCTTTCAGGTACTGCACGAGAATAGCACCGCTGATGATCTTCTCAATGATACCAGGCTTCTCCATGGAATCTAATGTGTTGATTCGGAAGACACCCTGTTGTTTGCTGATGTGATGTTTCCTCTTTATGTCGTAGCAGAAAGCTCCAATCTTGGGGATGACGTCCTCTAAGCAATGAAGAAGTTTGTAGGAGGAGTTCTGTAGTTCATGACGAGAAAGGTCAATGTCAGTATGTGGAATCTGTCTTTTGTCGAGAAGGTGCTTGAACTTGTTATTCAGTTCTTCTTCAGCGGAGTTGGACTTCAAACCGTTGATGACGTGCACAGTACCAAAATTGGCCAGTATGTTCTCAAAGTGTTTCTCAAAGGCCACTTCATTGAGACCTTTGCTCTTGGAAATGGTGACCTTCTTGTTCTGCAAGAATGGGTTCTCTGCCTCAAAGAACAGAGGAACGTTGCCTCTCAACTGGGCAAAGGAGAAGTAGTACAGTCTGTTGTAGAATAGCACTTCACTTTCGACATAGTTGGAAACATGCCCATCGTCATCCACTCCTGTGACACCAAAGGGTCCCGATGACTTAGCACACGAAATCCTGGATATCACAGTGATTAGTGATTCCTCGCTCCCTATCATCGTGTTGGCTGTCCTGGCAAATCCTCTGACCAGTAGTGTCATGAACTCTGATCCATCCAGATGGTTGCGTTCTGTGTCCATGATACGGCCTCTAAAGCTTAACAGCTCCTGTATCATGAAGTGATTCCAAAGGAACTTCTTGTTGAAAGACTGATACATCTGGTTGTAGTCATCCGTTTCGACTCCTCTGACTTGAAGGACACTGGTGAGATCAAAGTCTCTTGAGTAGTAGAACCCCGTGGCGAGAAACTTGGTGATTTTGAAACAAGGGTGGATGGATTCGTACTTCTCCTGGGTGGATTGTGATAGATAACGGTTTGCCAAAAGCTTATCGAAGTCTGGTGAGGTGAGACAGTAGAATTGCACCTCGTTCACTTTGTAGATGTACTAAGAGGACTTTGGAGAACACACCTATGTCTGAGAGGTGATGACGCCAAAGTACACCTGGCCCTTCAGCGAGAGCATTCCGATGAGTCCGTAGAAGAGCTGTGTGGTGTCCTCTTCATACTTGGAGAGATCCACTGAGCTGGCGGGCTGGAAGTTGATCTGGCATTGTGGCTGGGCATCTGTGGGGGAAGTGGAGGTGGAAGTGGCTGCTGCGGGCAGTGCCTGTAACGTGAGTGCGTAGTCGTTATCAATCAGCGTGAACGCTCTGGGCGACTGTCGGAGGAAGATTCTCATGTGTGGAGGGGATAATTGGTGCTGAAGAGGGATGGGGAGTGACTTGGTATAGATGGGAAGAGAAGAAGTTGGTGGAATCTATACGGGCTGTAACGGCTATACGGCTATACGCGCGAAAAGGTAAACAGAAGGCCCTAACTGCTTTCTTCTGTTTCACTTCTTTGAAACTCAGCAACACCAACCAAAGTTCTTCATATTCACATCTAGACTTCTCATAGACGCTTCAGATCACTCTTCCAACGATGACACACGACTCCGCTTTCCAGGAACTGTGTATGGCCTGCCGCATCGGGGATGTCGAGAGCGCCGATAAACTCATCTCCACAGGCGTCAATGTAAGTGCCATGAACGTCCCATTCTGATCCTGAACTTTGCTAACCATACTGGACTACTTACAGGTGAATGACGTTGACGAGTGGGATTACACGCCGTTGTATCTGGCATCTTTGTGTGGACACGAGCCCGTGGTGAAGTTGCTGTTGCAAAGAGGCGCTGTGTGCGATACAGACAAGTACGAAGGTGCTCGTTGCATCTACGGAGCACTCACAGACTCGATAAGGAATCTGCTCATCTCCTACGACATCTCGAAAGCAGTGGATACCACATTGCCGTTTGCAGCTCATATCCGTTCCCTTTTTGGAGGCACAGACCTGCTTACGGAGGATGTAGTGGTGAAACTCGGTGAGTCCAAAAAGTTGAAGTTACACAGATTCATGATGGCTGCCCGGTCGCCGTACTTCCACGAGAGACTCAAAGATGGGGAACCAACACTGACCATACCTTACAAGGACTCCACGGATCCATTGACCTTCTAGGTGGCGTTGGAGTATCTCTACTTGGTCCATGATCCACACAAGTTCGATAAGGTGGACAAGACCGCTCTATTACAGTTTGCAGAGACTCTTTAGATGAACGATCTCGTGGATGGCCTGAAATAGTATACGCACACTATGGGTACCAAAGAGAGAGCCAAGATCGTCAATGAACTACAGATCAGTGTCCTTGAGGCTGCTAGAAGGGACCTACGAGAACTAGTCGAGGACAGCATCATCGGACAGAAACTGATACTCCCCGAAGAAGAGAACTGCATTGCAGAAGAACAGATCAAATAGCTGTTTGAGAGCTCATCTTACCCTGATATCATCCTTTCAGTGGACTCCATTATGGAATTGGAAACTGTCCCAGGGGAAGAGCCAGTGCCCGAAGATCAATGGCCCACTTACACACACTACTACCCCGCACATCGTTCGGTGTTGATACGTGATGAATACTTCAAAGTGATGTTCTCCTCAGAGTTTGCAGAAGCGAACGAATACGTTATCGATGAGGAGTTGCAGATTGTGGATCCATCTAAGAAGTTGCCAGTTGTTCATCTTCCAGTGGCGTCATACGAAGTAGCTGAGATTGTCATCAAGTTCTTATACTACGACCACGCAGATATTCCACTGGAACATGCCATTGACGTGTTGTACGCTGGTGAATTGTTACTCAACGACAGATTGAAGACGATGGCTGCGGTGACGTTGACAGCTTCGAAGACCCCACCGTTTGGTTACACCATCTTTGACATATTGAGAGCAGCTTGGGAAACAAGGATGGACCGTTTGGAGCACCATGTGGCTCGTATCATCGCTGAGGATCTGGATAAGTTTATGGAGAGTCCAGAGTTTGCAGAGATTGTTCTAGAGTCCTCTGGAAGAATCAAAGTGCGTCAAGAAACAGATACAATCGAATTGATTGACGATATCAGATTCTACCTGGCCAAGAAGTGGAAGATCGACTTCCAGGGTCTATTCCCTGATGAGAAGAACGACTTGGTTGAGCAGAGTCCGGGCTACGAGTCTTACTTGAACGACATGGACAAGATTGAGGACTTGTTAGCCAATCTTGAACTTGACGCATGAATATATATACTTGTCTTTTCACTTCATGTATTTTTTCCAATTTTGTTTTCAGAGGAATTCCCACAATATAGAAACAGATCAGTTGGACTTCTTCTTGTTGGCCTTCTTGAGGTGGTCTGGCAACCAGGACTCATCGATGGCCTTCTTGTCAACACCGGAGGCGGCAGCGGCAGCAGCAGTTGGCTTGACGGCCTTCTGTGCGGTGGCGGTCTTACCGGCGGTCTTGAAGTACTGGACACCGTAGTTGATGTAGAGGACGTAGGCACCGGCACCCAAGGTGGCGAGAAGCATCACCTCAAGCAACAACAACTGAGGAGCAAACAAGGAAACTGGCTTGTCGGAGACGATGGCCAAAGTTGGCTGGGCGTTGAGCATGGCAAGGGAGTTGCCGTTGACGACGTAGAGACCTGGGTTCAAGGCGTAGTTGGCGGATGGGAGGTTGATTCCAATTCTCTGTGTGAACCATCTGGACTCACCTGGTGGGATGGAGATAGGACCGACCTTGGCGTCTGTGATGTTGGCGATGAGCTCACCGGTGGTGGCACTGGCGAAGTTACCACCGACACCGATGATGCTGACCTCCTCGTCCTCGTCGTTGGCGAAGGTGTAGTTGACGGCGATCTCGTCTCCGTTGTAGATCTCGAGCACGGAGCCTGGACGGTCGATGATCTCGTAGGAGATACCGTACTTGAAAGGTTCTGGGTCCATGGTCTCTGGGTCCACGTACTCACCCTGGATGCCCGCAGCAGGGTGGTTGAGGTCGAACTCGACGGCAGAGGCGACTGCGGAGAAGGCAATGGCAGCGAGGACTGGGATCTGCATTGTTGTGGGTTTGTGTGCTAGTTGTTGTAGCTTTCGATGAGTGTTGATCTTCTCTCCCTTCACGCGTGGTGGAGAAGTAGACGTACCCCTCCTCCTCGCGGCCACGTCGACGACAACTCGATCAGCTCTTCGTAGACCTGTTTTCGCAAGAAATGCGAAACGAAAGTGGCACTGATTGTGGCGAAAGGCGAAAGCGAAAGTTGAG
>JAKVQR010000203.1:0-59455 GCA_030462915.1 Petasospora meyerae | reverse complement strand
GCTTTCCTAATCGGGAAGAGATGTAAACAAACCGACCTGAGCGGACTAGCTGCACCGCTGCACCTTTTCATCCTACAACGATGAGACAGATTTTGAGCTGTGTGAAATTTGATCGAACTTATCTATATATACAGAATATCAGATAGTTTAATCTCCAACCTCCAATCTTCCGTCACCCATCACACATCACACTCCAACATGTCAGAGTTCCAGCCTTTACACAGACAGCCTGCCCAGGGCTTACAGAAGCAGATGTTCCAACTTAACTTTGGTGGTCCAGCAGTGGGATCATCTATGGGTAAGATTGCATCACCAACTGACAACTTGATGTCCCCATGCTCCCAGAAACTCAACGCACACAAGAACAGATTCGTCGCAAGCACCAAGCCTACAAAGTTGAACTTCCAGGACATCTAAATCTCTCCCTTCTCCTCAGAGTATCCCGTTGTTGTTTGACATACATCTACACAGAAAGTTTTATACCCCTTATCAATACCCATGTTGCTTACTTCCTATTCATCTCAAAGGTGTACCACCCTTATAAAAAGTACCTCCGTCCAAATCAAGCAAGTCACTCCCAAACAATCCATGTGCTAGTTCCTCCTTTCCAGGTGCAGTGGAAGATCCCTCTGGCCAAAGGTTATACACTCTAGCGGTTCCATCACGGGCAACAACGAGCACAGAGGAGCCATTGGGTGATAAGACACCCGTGATACCTCTAACGTCAGAGTTCTCAGAGACAACCTAGATGGTCTTTTTCAAGCCTGGATAAGTGAACGTTTCAACAAAGGCCTGGCGTGGCCCATCGTATAGAAACGCGTACATCACAACCAACTAACCGTGTCTCTTGGACCAAGCCAAGTTTGAGATCTGTCCCAATGTCTGGATTGAAGTGATGAATGTCCCCGTACGAGTGTGCCAAAACTTGACACATCGATCCCTAGAGCCTCCGCCTGTAGCAAGGAGATACTTGGACCAAGGACAGTAGGCCATCGCTCTCACAGCGGCATCGTGCTTAAAAGTGAATTGGTGCTTAGGGTTTTGTGCATCACTCACGTCCCAGATAGCGACAAAGTTGTCATTGGACCCGGTAGCCAACTGTGTACCGTCCAGCGAAACAGCCAATCCACACACTTGTTCCAAATGACACTAGAATTTTTTCATCATCTTGATCTGGCCAAATTTGGTGATGTGGAAGTAAGATACGTTCCCAGAATAGTCACCAGCATAGAACTCTGTTATTGACCCAGGAACCCATGCAATCCGACAATAGGCCGGTTTGTTTGGTCCACTGTAGTAGTTGCTGAGATTCACCTTCAGCTCCTGAGAGTACAACGAGATAACCCCGGTAGACGTCGCAGAGAGGAGGAAATCTCCCTCAGAGAACTCCAATACAGAGATCGGCTGGTTCTCTTCCAGTCGAAGATACAGATACTCCTCTCGTGGGTGACTGAAGATGAACACCGTGTCGTACATCGCTACTCCACAGCTGTCTGTATCCGGGGACCACGAAACTGGGCTCTCATAGAAGTTGGTTGATGCCCTCACATTAGGTAACACACATACTGGGTCAACGATCACCTTGGTATCACCGTTGCCTTTCTTCTTGGCTCTCTTGGGACTGAGAATCGAGATGTCGGGCATTCCCTCGGAGAGAGCAGTGGAACCACTAGGGGCTGAAGAGAAACCTGAAGTGGATGGAGACAATGAAGCTGAGCCGTGCCCCGATGCTGAGTGCACAGAAGCTGAAGTCAACAAAGGCGACGAGTCAAGGGACAACAGAGACAAGTCCGGGATTGTTGGAGATGGAAACCCTTGCAAGTCTTGGAACAACCCGGTTCCCTTACTTGGCGAAGCAGAAGAAGAAGATGGTGCGGGGGAAGTCCCTGGTGTGAAACTCAAAACCCTACCGTTTGGGAGATCAAGTGCGCCACGGATCGCACTAACGTAGTCAGAGGTACCCTCCATTGCATCAAGTGTATGTGTGTGTACGATATCATGGAGTAGACTCTCTGTATTGGTGGATGTCTGGTTCAAGTCAAGAAGACACTCGTTGAGGAGACGCCTCAGAGATTGTGGTGCCTTGAAACTGCCCTGTGACAGCGATCTGGGAATGAATCGATCCATAATCTATCCCTCATGGTCCTTTTGTTTGGAATAGAACATGTTGATGTGTTTCCTTCAAAGAAAGAAGTATAAAAGAAGTGAAATGGGAGCGTAATCTGTGGTGATAGTTTCAAAAGCTCGAATGTGTGCGAATATAGTAGCAAATGATACAATGAATTGTAACGTGAATAGCAAGTTAGTTGGTGATCGGTGATAGCAATGTGATCTGTGACGGTTTTGTATCGATTTATCTTCCCATTGTTCATATCTGTTGCCTTTTGTAGATAGCTTCATCTCCATCTAGTCCGTTCATCAGGAGTCGTTTGACACAAAACGAGTTGATCTCGGACTTTGACGCTATGACGTCATACACAGAGGAACTCGCCAGATCTCTCTAATTGTATATCAAACCTACAAACTTCAACTTAAATATCACATCTCATGTCAATTCATTATAAATCCAACGTCTGCATCTCCAGCAGTTCTATTTTATGGTTCCTTACTGTACTGTATTCCGTCTTTCGCCTGATACGAACGGCAGCCAACACAAACTTCATCAACACTTTGAGGGTGGGCTTCTTCTTGCAGATCAACTCATAGTCAGGGTAGACACCAACCTCTTGTAACTTCTTGATGTCCTGTTTGATGTGCATGCTTGTGGCCTGGATGGACTTCTTCATGAAGTTGTTCATGAACTTCAAATCCTTCACTTGGTACAATGCCTTTGTGTGCTTCATCTTGTAGTATTCCACCTTGTTCTGCATGTTGGCCATCGATCTAGACGTACCCGTGCTTGTTTGTGAGATGCTGTTCTGCAACTGACGGTACTTCTCCACTATCTTCTCGATTCTCCGTTGTAGTAGCCCGTTCTCACCGACAAGAGCTTTGTAGTTCTCCAATAACTCCTGCTTGGCAATCTTGGAATCGGTGCTCTCCTGTTCAAATCTTCTCAGCTTCTCCTTGAGTTCTATCATATCACCATCACTTATTCTTGTGTCTGAAAGTCTTTGAATCTCTCTTCTGTAGCTGCCAATCTTGTCAGACATGACTTGCAATGTTCTCTCTAGACTGTCGTTATCACTCTTCAACTCTCCCTTCTGTTTGTCGAGACGGCTGATCTTAGACTGTGCCTCTTTTAGAGTCAACAACGCCTCTGTCAACTTATCACTCAAGAACTTGATTCTATCGTTCTTCTCAGTGATCTTCTTCAACAGTTCACGGTTGTTCTTGTCAGCAGCAGCTTCAAATGAGCGTGTATCTTCATCAGACACACTGTTGCTAGTTCTCTTCAATCTCTCGATGGTCTTCTTCAATGCATCAATCTCCATCTGGTACTGCTCCTTGGTATTCCCCAACTCAATCTCTAGCAGTTTGATCTGGTTCTCCTTAGAGCCCTTGACCTTCACCAATTCAATCTTCTCGTCGTCAAGTTGCTGCAATGCCTCCATCTTGAGATCACGAAGCTCTTTTTGTGTTCGACTGAGTTCTTTCTCCTTTTCCTGGAGTAGCTGTTCATACCGGTCAAGCTCTTTCTGGTACTGTGAGGATAGCCTGTCCAAGGCACGTTCACGCTCATCAAGCTCGAGCTGCAACTCGTTGTACTTCTTTGTGATAGACTTGAGCTCCAATTTGGCATAAGACTCATGATCAGCACTCTTGTTGCCTTTCTCCCTCTCCAAGTCTTGTTGAAGCATCTCGTTGGCAACATTCAAGTCCTTCACCTTAGACGTGAGCAATTCCACTTCAGATTTCCATAGATCCTCGTTGCTCGTTGTTCTCGTTGTAGACTGTTGGTACTTCTTCTTGAGGTCTTTGTAGGCGTTGTACGTTCTCTCATTCTCATGTTCGAGTTGTTCAACCTTCACCTTCAAGTGTTCATTCTCCCTCTTGATGTCTTGCAGCAGCTGTTCGGTTTGTTGGAACTCTTCGATGATCTGGGACTATTCCGATATAATGGACTTGGACTCAGAGAGATTGTTGGTGAGTTTCTCGATCTGTTTCTCCAGCTCATTGATGTGGGATTCCAACTTCTGGATCTCTTGAGAGCTATGCTCACCTGTTGATCTGTTTGCAAGCTCATCCTATAGATGATCAATTTGCTTCTGTGTAGCCTGGAGTTCTCTGGCAAGGGTATCAGCATCGTTGTCAGCTTTCTCAAACTGCTGCCTTAACTTCGTACACTCGTCTTCAATGCTCTTGATGTGTTGGTGCTGTTGATCCAACTCATCAGTTCTTTGTTGCAATTCACGTTTCAAACGATGAATCTCATCTTCTGCTGCTGTGTCGTGATACGATCTCTGTTCGAGTTCCCTCACTTGTGCTTGGAGCTGTTCAATCATGTTGTCCTTCTCATCAATCTCGTTATCACGACGACGTATCTCATACTGGTTATCCTCAAGTTGGCCACGATAGTCCTCAAGATCCTCCTGGAGTTTCTGTACCAACTTCTTCGCCGGACTGCTTGATCTTGCCTTCTCGCTTTGATGCTCAGCTTCCTCTTGCAACTCCTCATTCAACTCCTAGAGCTCTTTGATTGTCTGTTTTAACTGGTCTTGCTCGTGCAGTTGTTCACTGAGCTCTTCTATCGTGTCTCTGAGTCTTCTGATCTCCTCCTTGTACTGACCAGTGTGGTCCGAAGGAGGATGTTGTGGAGCCGCTTGCTGTTGCTCCTTCTAGGCCAACTCACGATTGAGTAGTGAAACTTCTTCGGATAGCTGGATGATCTTCTCTTGCAAACGGGTGTTCTCCTCATATATGTACTGCTGTTCATGGTTCGTCACTGCATTGAGGTACTTTGTGAGCGATGCAACTTTCACTTTGAGATTGTAGTTCTCACTCTTGAGCTTCGAGAGATCTTCCTGTTGTTGTCTCACAGGGTTGGAACCGTTGTCGAGTAACTCGTAGTGTGTATTACCGGTTTTGTGCGTAGCCGGGATAGGCGAATCCTAGTAGTTCTGTGTATGTTGCACGTTGGTGTCCTTCCTGCTGGACTTGTGAATGGTGTCGTACTCGCTCTCATCCAAGAAAGATGAGCCACCACGCAGTTTGTTGTTCAGAGGACTCTCCGTAAGCGGTCTGCGATTGTTCAAGAGCGTACTGATCGGAGCGGTGGATTTGTGATGGGATTTGACACCATGATTCTCGCCACCAATCGGTGTGAACTCGAGTGTCTGTGTGGTCTTCTATGAGTCCCTTGGTGTGCCTATTAGAGGCCTTGTTGATCTGAACATGGAGACCACAAAAGATCGAGTGAAATGAGTGGAAGCTTGTTTCTAGCTGTGTATGCACCGAAGTGTGTGTGGGTGTGAAGGAATGGAAGTCCGTGATCTCCCGAATTCACAGAGAGCTCGCTGTTATCAACAGAAGTGTTCAAGCTGATCTCAAAATCGCTGAGACACATTTGGTTGTTTATGTTGATGGTTATCGTTTGTTTACCATTTCCAGACGCGTGTTTCGCGACACTGCGACACTACAAGTTCGCGGGAAAATCATGGTCACCATGACAACGGCATGGATTAGAGTGGTCTTTATCAAACGGCAAAACTCTCAACATGACATCTCAATCCTCCATCAACAGCAAATCTCTCAGTGTGCTCAACCAAGCCAGTTGGACCGGCAGCAACCACCCAGATTTTACTCTTGTCGACGTTCTCACCGTGATGATCGGACTCTCTACAACACACCGTCTCACCATTCTGAGTGATCTGTGGGCCAACACACTGTGATTGAACACACCAGTTGTAGTGCTCTGATCCCAAGTTTGGACGACCGTAGAAGATCTTCACACCACGAGGTAGCTTGATACTCTTGAATGCTTCAGGGTCGATATCGTCTGGGGAGACTCTGGTGATGTTTGAAGGTTTGGATGATACGCATGGTGAACCATCGGCGGGTCTCACAAACTGGCAAGGATCTGATGATGTGTTTGTAGAGACGAATGAGTCCATGGATGGTTTCTTGGCATTAGATGCGAACTTGGACATTGGGTTTTTGAACAACTTAGGCTTCTTTGGTGACAAGATGTCCTGAGTAGATGACGTGTTGCTTATTGTAGTGCCCAACTCCGAGGTAGATGGAGCACTGTGTAGATGGCCCTGATGGGAGTGTGCCTTCTTGTACTCCTTACCATATGTGGTGAAGTCGATCTCATTTGCCTCATGGTCAGCTCCATCCGTACGAGTACTGCCATAATCGACCAGTTGCAGAGGGTTCTCTCTGTCATCTTCGAAGTAGTCAATGAAGATCTGATCTTCACGAACATCCCCTGTGATGTAGCATTCCACGTCATGAACACCCCTGAAGTGTGCCAGAAGGTTCAAGTCCATGATGTCCTTAGAGACCCAGATCAAACGACATGCAATACCGTTATAGTTGAGAATTCTCATCAGTGGGATTCCCAATGAGATACCACTACCTCCCACAACAATGAGCACTCTGTCTGCGTCGATGTTATACCTCATTGGAGAGCCTGCATTGGATTGTTGTGGTTCAAACATGCGTCTGAAGAGACTTGCCTCGCGTATAAACGCCAAATGAGGGTCGTATGTCCCTGTGATGTAGTAAATCTCGTTGGTCTTAAGTGGGAATCTTCCTCTTCTAATGATGAGCTTCACCTCTGGGTCATTGGGCAAAGATGCAATGGTGAAAGGATGTGCTAATGGAACCAACTGGTAGAACATGTTCTGCAAGAATCCAGACTTGTTGTTGATACGGATGTGAGCACCTGGAAGAACGCATTTTCTCTTCAACACGGAAGTAGGGAACTCCACAAGTGACAAATTGGATGAAATGTTGATCACTGAAATGCGTGATTTGGATGTCATGCGGAAACGATAGATTATCTGCGCCACGAGTATCAAAACGTTGAAGACGGTGTAGAGCTTGATGTTAGGTCTTGCGTGGAAATGCAGTGCAACGACTGAGACCCAAGTCATGATATAATGAGTGATGTAGAAGACGTTGAATGCCCTTCTTCTGATCTTTGGTAACGATGTAACACCAATGAGGGCAAATGCAGCCATTCCAAGTACTCCAAGGAGGTTTTCCTTCTTCCAGATTTTGGCCCATTGTCCCAATCTGTTCCAGGAGATGCAGTAGAGAATAGTGTGAAGGAGACTCTCCAACACCACGATTCTGGATAGCCATTTGTGAATTGGAAGTAGAGACAGATAGAGTGTCTTCGGTAGCGGAGATGGTCTCATGGTGATAAATAGGAGTGCAGGCATACACGCACACGCCACTCTTCCGAGTCGTTTTGTGATGAACATCAAGTCGTTGTAAGTCTCCGCGTATGTCACGATGATAGTGAAACATAGCCACAGCGTAATGATTTTGTTTGTTGTTCCGTGGTTCAACAGGGCATGCAACTTTGACTTGGAGTGACGAGGACGGGATTTGGTGTGTTTGGCATTGTAGTAATCGACGAGAGTGTTCCACAGAGGGATTCCCACCACCATCGCCAATGAGCCGTAAAGAGTATAGCGTCCCCATTTCCTCGTCACTAGGCCTCGTACTCGTTTGTACTCGATAGGAACATCATCCACCCAATGCGGCCAGTGGAAGTATGACGATAGATTTTGTGGTTTGTAAGCGGTGATGGTCGATGGCCGTGTGCTGTTGACTGGCGATGACGACATGACAGGTATGAGATGTTCTTGTAGGACTCTTCTGATGTGTCTTAGTGTCAGCTATGTGTATGAAGTAAGAGATCTCTTGAGTTGTACCTCCCAATTGTCAGAGTGTAAGAAAGTTGGTGGTTGAGCTCTCTCTGTGTCCATGAGGGAGTGACTGAAGGAGTGAGATGGTCCGAGACAGATGTTTGATGGGACGTTCTCCGGATCAGAGATCGGCCTTATATATATGGGTGGCGGTGAGAACTTGCAGACCTGTTAACTCCGCTTAAGACACGATAACGCCGACGCTGGTAGATATCAACTGTATGAATTGGTCATAAAACAGGGCTTTTGTCACCGTTTGTGTTGTTGAATGTAGATTCGAGCAATTTGACCCCCTTTTGCCACGTTCCTGTATGGTCCATATTGGACTTTGCATCGGACAAAACGACTAATCGGGGCTTATCGTTTCCATCAGTTCGCCGATGAGCGGAAATAATCGAGGCCGGCGACCGGAGCGTAAGTTCGCGAATATTTCTGCATTTCCGATCACGTGCTGAATGGTAGGGCTACAAAATGTGCCTTTGCGGATGTTGAAAATGTGTCAACAACATCCACACACCACTATACCTTCTCTCCCGCTAGCACCCCTACACAGTCCCCGCGAATGCCTCTCCTGCTCCCACTCTCCTACTCAGTGCAGGCTGGATGGGATCTGTCTCCCACAGTCTGTCCTCCAGCTACTGTGGGTACGGGGGTAGGGCCCTCCTCCTCCCTCCCAGCTCGCTGGCTCTCACCGGATTCTCACCTCCCCTCCCCTCCCTTGCCCCTGTGCTCCAGGCTGGGGATGGGTGGGCCAGGTGCGATTCTGCCATCCGTCGCCCACAGACTCACTCACTCTCGGGGAAAGGGCAGTCACTGGGTTTCGCGCGCGCGGGCACTGAAATATTTACACTTTTATCCCACCAACAGAGAACACCATCAGCACGTAGTAGTGGTTGAAGGGAGGCTCACCACATTAGAGAAACATCATGTCTTTGCCAGCCAGTTTCGACCTTACTCCAGAGGACGCCAAGTTGCTCTTGGCTGCCAACGTTCACTTGGGTTCCAAGAACGTTCAGGTACGTGGCCTACCATGCCTTCATCGAGGTGGAAAAAAAGAGAGAGCAGGCCTATACGGACAGGGAGAGTATGAGGAGACACTACAAGTCATCAAGATTAGTGCAATGTAAACGGCAGACTGGAGAGCATTATGGGGTTATAGATTTTATTGGGAGTTAGAGACCACAAAGCACCCTGAACAGACACCACCAGATACACGCCATAGAGGGTTTTTTTTTCATGCCCACCATCACAACGGCTATATCAATGAGACACTACACACCGCACAGTACCGAGCTTGTTATAAAGACTACTCGTTTTGAATCACCCAGATACCTCTCATGTGACCCCCATATACCTGCCTCTCTTTGGGCCACCTCCATATCTACCTGAAGATCGAAGATTTACTAACAGCTTTACTTGCAGGTCCACAACGAGCCATACGTTTACAAGACCAGACCAGACGGTGTTAACGTCATCAACATCGGTAAGACCTGGGAGAAGATTGTCTTGGCCGCTAGAGTCATTGCTGCTATCCCAAACCCAGCTGATGTTGTCTGTGTCTCCTCCAGAACTTTCGGTCAGAGAGCCGTCTTGAAGTTCGCTGCCCACACTGGTGCCACCGCCATTGCCGGTAGATTCACCCCAGGTAACTTCACCAACTACATCACCCGTTCCTTCAAGGAGCCAAGATTGATCATCGTTACCGACCCAAGAACAGATGCTCAGGCCATCAAGGAGTCCTCCTACGTCAACATCCCAGTCATTGCCTTGTCTGACTTGGACTCCCCATCTGAATACGTCGACGTTGCCATCCCAACCAACAACAAGGGTAAGCACGCCATCGGTTTGATCTGGTACTTGTTGGCCAGAGAGGTCCTCAGACTCAGAGGTTCCCTTCCAAACAGATCCGAGCCATGGAGCATCATGCCAGACTTGTACTTCTACAGAGACCCAGAAGAGGCCGAGCCAACCGCTGAGGAGGCCGAGGAGGAGACTGTTGAGGAGGCTGCTGAGGAGGCTCAGGACTGGGCTGCTCAGCCAGCTGAGGCCGACTGGGCTGCTGAGACCGCTGAGGGTGGTGACTGGGCTGCTGCCTCTGAGCAGCCAGCTGGTGAGGCTGCTGCCGCTTGGTAAATAAGCTGACTTTTCTTCTTGTACCCTTATTATATCTCCAAAAAATAGCACCGTGTTTTGAAATCTTAATGTAACCACTGTATCATGTTAAATGAGATTGTATAGAAGCCTTGGTTGGGGGATGAGAATGAGAGACATACAAGTTGAGCGCATTAGTATATAGGAGCTGTGATAACTAGGGAGCTTGTAGGCTTAAACTATCTATCAGTTGATCTACGATGGCTCGGCAAATCATCCCCTATAGACTGAATAGTTGACAGTTGATTCATGATCACCAACCACCAAAGACGTCTGAGATTGTGATGGCCCATGGGTGAAAAAAAAAAAAATCGCGAGCTTTTCCAGCCAGACTTCGAGACTTGGAGGCTTCAATCAAAGGACACAACTAATCTATTGAGCAGATATTACACTTGGTATCGCCAACTTACAACTGTCGGTGTCACCAACACTTCTCCACACATCTAATGTCTGCCCCATCCAGATCCAGACTGCTGGAACTCGCCAAGGTCCAGTCAAGGATCTTCCAGACCGTCTTCAACCCGACGCAACAACGTACCGGTGCTAAATATCTCAAGCAGAAGCTCAAAGGAGATGCTATCAAATCATACTACGGACCAACAGAGTTCATCACCACAAAGCAGCTGAATGCTAAGTTCCCTCTGTACAAATTCGTGGATCCGGAGGAGGAGTACAGACTCGATATCCTTGCATCCCGTAAGAGAAGAGGCAAAGGTGCACCACAGAAGAAGAGAGAGGCTCCAGCAGCAGATGGTAAGAAGAAGAAGAAATGATCTACAACTGTTCCATTCATCAAGACGCATGCTTGTACATATTTGCAACAAAATGAAACGATATACGAATCTATCAATGTCTAGACATCACGCTAGTTTCCGGTCATGCGATGTTCCCTTCTGGTCGTTATCAAACCTAGCATAGTCCATAATCACATTCTCAATCTCCTCATCCGACTCGATGTTAGACAGTTCTCTGTGGATGCTAGGAAGCTCCACGACTCCATCGCCATCCACATGGAACGCATCGTCAAACTCCTTACCAACCGAATGGAACTCGTTCATCCATGGTGACTTCACAAGAGCTCCAGAGATATTGGCCAGGTCATCCATAACATCGGTCTCTGTGCGTTTAAATGGCACCCCAGGCTCAGCTCTAGGTGACCAGTAGTCGTCATTCACACTGATCGATGGACCTCCAATCGGTGTGATAAGATCAGCGTCGTCACGGAATGGAGACTTCAGGTCATCGTTGTCAAACCGGGTCTTCACGTTGGTGAACCTTTTGCCTGTCAATCTCAAGAACTTCCAGCGACAGGTAATCATCTTCAAAGTATCAAGACGACGTCTGTACTGGAGTCTCTCTGTGAGTTTCTTCGAGACAACCAAACGGTCAAGGAAGTCCGTCAATGTCAAACAGTTGTTCTCATCAAATCTGGAGTACAGTGGAATCTGTACAATCAATCTGTGGAAGGAAACGCCTTTCTCGTTATGTCTCTCCATGTTGAACTTGGCCTCTTCGATAAACCTCTGGTATTGCCATATGCGTTCTCTGGCCTTCACCACATCCAACCGATTCAGATGTCTTCTCAATCCGTTGATATCAACGTCAACGTCATATGGATCTGTATAGTCTCCGTGCCCAATGTAGTTTTTCCTCAGCTCTTCAACGGACCACTATCCCTCAAACAGTTTGAAGGAGAAGTATCCATCTACTGTTCTCAAGAAACGTGGTAGTTCATCAAGTGGTATGAATCCTGTTCCATCAGGGTCAAACTGACTCCATGCACTCTTGAACTTCCTAATCTCATCTCGATCAAGAGTGATCGTCCCTGAGTTGTCGGTGTAAACATAACTGAAGTTCTCAAAGATCAACGACACGAACATGTTCAAAAGAATGTACATCGATAGGATGTTCCAGGAGATGAACAGAATGTATGCGTACTGCATATCACCACAATCGGTAGACTGCGAATCAACAGAGCTCACACAGTAAGGGGATTCCACGGCGAAGTCTCTCATCACATAGTTCCAACCTTCGCCGAAACTGGTGGTGAACAACAATAACAACGTCTTAGTGACTGTTCTCATGTTCTTGTTGCCACTTGTGTTGGGACCAATCCTCGTGAGACCAAAGATCTGGTTCAAAGCAATGGCGTACATCAAGAACAGGATCGCCCAAGTGAAGATCAACGAAAGAAGTGATGGGATACTGGCAGATGCAATCTTGAGAAGATGACTCAATCGGTTGCTCTGGTAAATCAAAACAGTGAAGATTCCAACCAGGAAAAGTTTGTTGAAGTTTGAAAACACTGTGTTTCTTGCAACAAAGAACGAAGCCACCGATGTAACGAAAGCACCCAGGAACATGAACAGCTCGTAGACGTTCCATCTCACTTTGAAGAATCTCTCAGGGCCCAATGCCACCAAACGCATCAGGTTATTGGAAAGGTAGACACTCGAGGAGCAGATGAAGACAACGTATCTGAAGTTATCGAGAGCATTGTTGGTAGGGAACTTCTCCAATAAAATCGCCAACACATGGATCCAAAGCACAGTTTGCATGAAGACCTTCAACCACTTTGGTTTACCAATGGAGTATTTGTAGCAGAACTTCCGGAAAGAGCTGAGGTGTTTGGTTTCTGGCCTTTTCCGTGGCTTTGTCTGAGAGAGAAGTTTGTTCACCTCAGTCCAAGATACCTATTGCAACGTCAGGAAAGCACTTCCCGAAAGGATAGCGTAATTGGTGATGATCACGGAGACGAAAAGTGTCAACACGAACACTATTCCAACGAATAGGAACAGTACAACAAAAACACCATCACCCGGAGAAGAATAATAGCCCATAGGAGACTTAGCACCGGTGCTATTAACCACTTGCTGTAGCAGGTCTGTCCAGCCTTCCATGGATAGGATCTCAAACAGAGTGAGAAGCGAAGAGGCAAATCTGTTGAACTCCAGTTGAGGTTGAGAGTAAACTCTCGGCATCAACACATCCCAGTTGAACACCTCAGATGGGTACTCAGCGATACAATCATCGAAACCCAACTCTCCGTCATTACATGATCCTAGTCTTCCAGTGAAAAGATTGAGGCCCCAAGCAGCAAAAGGGAGAAGCAACAAAAACGCCAAAAGAGCCGCAGTAACAATCTTTCCAACACCTGCGATCAGCACCTTATGAAAAATATCCTTGGATGTCTCACTGATGGTCAGGATTCTCAGCGCTCTCAATGCTTTCAAACCTCTAACAATACGAGAAAGCTGTTCATCCTCCTTCAAAATGGCAATGACGTTGATCCAAATGGAGATCAGAACAACAAAGTCAATCTGATTCCAACTGTTTCTCGCATAGGCATTCGGAGTGAACAAGAAGCCATCGGCAATGACCTTGATACAGAACTCCAGAGCGAACAGCACACCAAATGTGGACTCGATGATGAGCGTCCAGTTCCATGGATCGGTCGGTGAGAAAGACTCTGTCTTACGATACAATGGGGTACTGTAACAAGCAACGATAACAAGAGCAAGTGTAGCAGCAGTAATGATGGAGAGGAAAATAGTGTTGACCGTCTTGTTGGGATCGACACCATCGTAACGTTTCCCGATACTAGGTTTGGTGATTCTTTGACAAAGCTTTCTGAGAGGTTGGTTGGGTGGGAGGATGAAAAGAGCAGTATTGAAGCCTGGATTGTCCCTGAGGAACTTCCTCCTTGCCTAAATTGCCTTCTCGGTCTCGATTTGATACCTCTCTGCCAAAACACCGTAGTTATCATCAAATGTGAACTTCTTGCTGCTGAAGAAAGGATTATTCTCATCTCCCAATCCTTGTTTTGCCAAGAATCGGTTGAGGGAGCGCACTGGTGACAACTTTAATAGGAATCTGTAGTACTTCTGTAGGATACGAAGCACTGCATTCTGTGATAAAGTGTGTAGATCCATACCTTCGATCTCAGCCTCATCAGAAACCTTGTGCTCAACTTCTTCTCTAAGGAAGGCCTAGACTGCAGCACCATTAAGTAACAGCTTTTCCACCTCGATGTGTTTGGAGTCATCGTGCTCTGCACCGAAGAATCGATCTCTGATGTTGGACAGTACTGTACCTTCAGTGAGCTGCTTCAGCTTTCTGGGGAAGTCGACGAGGATAAACTTCTTCACCTGTGCCTTCCTTTTCAGTCTCTCAGAAAACTCCAAACTGTCACCAATAACAGCAATGAAAATACTGAGAATGATGAAGTTCGAGATGATGAACCACAATATGAATAGGATGGCACCGAAGAATGCGATAGCCTTGTTTGGTGACGATTGTTGTAGGTTGAAAAGAATATCGGTCCAATTTTCAGTTGACGTGACAACAAACAAAGCAAGGAAAGTGTTGGGTAATGTATGGAGTGGAAACTGTGTATCCTCGATGTCATCAGGCTGAATCATACCCTCAAAGAAACGGGAGAAGATGATACTGGTAACGAACAGGAACAAGAAGTAGAACAAACCCAAGTTGATGATGGTGTTGATGTTTCTCCAAACTTTTGACCACAGTCTTCTGACAAATGATATTCTCAAGACCACTCTGTAAAATCTAGCCAACTGGAAAGCTCTGAACCAATCATAGCCTCTTCCCAAGCCAGTGTGCACGGAAGGTATAGCAACGATACAGGTCACCACCGCCAACAGTGCATCGAAGATGTTGCGTCTCTGCTTGAAGCAAACTCTCCAATGACCTTTGTACGATATGCATCTGATGATGATCTCTAGCAGCAGAATGAGACTGATGATACTCTGTGTCCGATATTCCCATAGTATGTGTTTCTCAGTTGAGTCCATAGTTCTAACACAACTGAAAGAAATGGATAGTAAGCAAACCACATCAAACATCAGGTACAAGTAGCGAGAATAAGCTTTGGAGAGCCACCATTGAGGCATGTGGAAGTCCATATCAAAATCTTCGCTCATTTCTCTTTCCTTCTCACCATATGCACTTCTTGTCACTTTGAATGATGCACTGATCACAGCGACGAGTAAATTCACCATCCATAAAAACAAGATGAACATACCGAAGATGAAGTATATGCATGCTGCCATCGAGTCTGTATCCATCATGTTATACATGATGTCACTGAAGGTGTTAGCAGACATGACAACGAAAGTCAGTTCCATGGAGTTCACGATGTTGTCGAAACTGTACATGTTGTGGTATGGGTTCTGTAGCTCCATGCATACAGAATTAACTGGACACAGGTAGCCTTTTGGGGAAGGCGCTTCCAAACCGTTGGATAGAACGTAGGGTTTCTTTGATAGTGATCCGTCTTGGTTACGAACGAAGTATCCACCACAGTGATGGTCGGATTGGTATGTGTCAGATGGGTCATCCGGGTTGGTCCAAACACAGTATCTTCTGTACGAAGACTTGAAACTTTGCGTTCCGATGATGGCGAAGAGAGTCCAGAAGTAAAGGATGAACAAGGAAACGTCGGTGAGCTGTGGTAACCCGATTTTGATGGACTTCAGGATGAGTGAAATACGATCTGTGAGGTTCACCATTCTGATGATTCTGAGACACTCTAGTGCACGGAAGAGGGGAACTTTGGCAACGGTATCTTCACCACTGATACTCATGAAAAGGTTGATCCAAAAACAGACTGTGGAGACGAAATCGACTCTGTTCCAACTGCTTCTGAGGAAAGCCCTTTCAGTCAGCATGTTTGGTGGTCTTGCTGGCTGATGTCTGAATGTCATTGAGTGTTTGAAGCGTCTCTGTAGAGGATCTGTGGCAGCTGATGCTTCATCAGCTCCAAAAAAGTAGTCCTTCAAGGATTCCAGTTTCAGTAAGCGAACAAGCGGGGTGTACTCTTTGTCCATAGCCTTGAACAGTTCAGAATCGTCCCAGAACCCCCATGCAATACACTTTGCAGCGATCTCGAGTGTGTAGATCAGGTTGATAGCGAACAATACCCAGTCCGCCCAGTTGGTACCAAACTCAATATAACCATGCAATGCCTAAGGGTTCCATTGGCGATAGGCAAGGAGCATAGTCTGGAACAGCACTATCACACCCATTACGTAGTTCATGTATGGATGCTTCAAGAAGTGTGCAAGTTTGTTCCGAAACTCACTGTATGGAGGGAAGAGCTTGAGCGATTTGCCATAGAGGATCAAAGGTAGAGTGTCTGGAACGGATGGCTGGTATGATTCGTCATCAGACATTGCCGATAGCACTGAGGGGTCCCGACAAGACTCAGCCTCTGTCTGGTTATCTGTGAATTCACCACCGATTTGATGTTTTAAGCGTCTTGGTGATCTGTGTTGTCTTATCTGGTTGGCAGCCTTCGAAGTGATCTCCCTGAATACACCCTCCACAGTTTCAGGACGAGGAGAGTTGGCGGCTGATCCAAGGTTACTCTGTGGGATTTCGAGATAGAGTTTCTGCCTTGCTTTCCCTTTCATATTCTGTAGTTCGTACTGCTCCTCGTGTGTCGATGAGAGGTCCAGCTTGGAGGACATAGCAGATGCCTGTTGTGAGCTTGAGTTAGGCTGGGGAAGAGAGAACCATGAAACTGCACTGGGTCTGTCCTCTCCCACCCGGTGTAGACCTTCCCCACCACTACCACCACCAATAGCTTGTCTTAACACACTAGTCAACCCCGATTGTTCTGCCTCATCTGCGAGTGTGTTGATGAAGGACTCTTCGTTGTCGATAGCGTTTTCGTATATGGACTTCCTTGATGATATCTACCGTGAAAGGGCATCACTGAGCCGTGTGGGTGATCCGCCACGTGATAGCATTGATGAGCCGTCTGATCTACCACTTGGAGACCGTGATCGTACCCTGCTGGTGGGAATAGACGTTGAAGGTGAAAGGTGGTTGCTGAACAGATATGAGTTTGGCCTGAGACTTGTGTGTGCCTCGCCTGCTGTGTGGACTCCCAGATAGCCGCTCTGTGAGTGTATTGAGGCGGCATCATCGAACTCAATATGCGGGATACTGGGATCATGAGGATATTCTTCCGGGTTCTCATCAGTTGGTCTTCCTGCCATGTTTATGGGAAGCGATGTGGTGTTCTCCCTATCAAATGTCAGCAGGTTGATCTGGTGAGGGAATGTAACGAAGATGGGAGCTGTTAGCGGTAGCTGATCGTTTCAAGTACTTCGATGAGCAATTGTATGGTGGTAAAGGGTCCTCTTATATGTGGATAGGTGTCAACAGTTTATAAATAGCTGATGTAGACTGCTTTATGAAAGGGGGATAAAGGCTGTGCTGTGCTGTGAGAGTGATAGCGTGTAAATCCGCCTGGTGTGTAAACGTAAGCGATGACTAAAAATTCATGTCATCTGCAACAGTATGGCCTCTCGCACGATACAAGAACATCAACAACCACCCTAATAACAGCACCAGACCTACTTTTTCCCTCCCATATGGACGATGCACTAGGTATTCTGGCCGTCTGACCTTCTCTCGGTCCCATCTGTGTGTTGCGAACGGGCCATCGTGCTTGGTCTGCGCCCCAATAGCGGAGCAGTTGTGGTGATCACGATCGTACCGTACAGTGAACCGGAAGAGCTGGTTAATTTGGGTATCTTGCGACAACGAACTAGAGGAAGCTACCAACTGAATGACACCGACTCGCCTACACAAATAGTGGGTCACATTGGAGAAGATTTGACTCTCATACGTTCAGAGAAGGGCTTACGATTCGAGTTCGTGGACAACTACAAAACCGTCATCTGCCCATCATGCCTCGTGATCGTCTACAAAGCTCTAGCTCCCAGTTCAATGGAATTCTATTCCAACACCCCAATCGATATATTCCTCACTGAGTCAACCAACAAGCATGATCAAAGCAAGCTCGTTGATCTTATCAGCCGGCATGGCACAGTAAGGCCTCTACAACCCATGGAAGAACACATCGGACCCACCATCGATGCCCTCAATTCATGCTGGCCGGAACGCAACAAATTTATGAAGAAGTATCCCCAATTGACAGTACCATGGAACAATTCCTCCCTTTTGACACCAGTCATGGCCTCGCTGGACTGGCTCTGGTAGAAGCTGTGGGATGTCTATGTTATGATCTTCTTGAAACCAGCAACCACCGCTCTCCTTTACACAGCCATCTCAATCAGACATGTCTGTCTGGCAATCATCACACTACTCAACTACAAACTGGCCCCTTCTTCGCCAAGTCTTGTGGAGATATCAGCTACGGCACAACAGATCGATCTCAGACTCCAGCAGTGCTGCTACTTCCCTGTACAGTATCTGCGCACAACACGTTTGGCAGAGTCCGATAACCGCACGGGTTCCTTGCGACTACCAAGAACATAGTACCCGGAGTACATCAGATTTTACAACACAGTATGGCTCATCTTGAACGATCTCACACTGGGTATACTGGTACGCTCACAGATTATGGAATATTGCGATCAAATCACTGCCTTCATCGATGATATCGTGGTCAAACGACTCCTGTACACAGAGCTCAACAACATATCTGTGTGGCTCATGAACTCACCCGGTGGTATTAAACTGAACAACGAACTCGCAGAGTTCTTGAGTGACCTGTTCAGATGGATCCTGGAGTTTTGGAAGTTTATTCTTGCTGGTCCTTTAAGCCCGCATCTTCATACCGTTGTTCGTGTTATTGCCCTGGGTTCTCTGTTTGGTGCTACTTTCTCTGTGGCTCTCTTCTCTGACTTCCTGGCAGTATTGACTTACCACATCCACTGTTTCTACATCGCATCAGCTAGGATCTACCACTGGCAACTCAGTGTGATGAACAGTCTTTTCAGATTGTTCTGTGGGAAAAAGAGAAACGTCTTGAGAAAGAGAGTAGACTCTAATGACTACGAACTTGATCAACTCTTGATGGGTACGTTGTTGTTCACAGTTAACATCTCTCTACTACCCACTGTGCTTGCCTTCTATGTCATGTTCTCCATCACAGAACTGATCATCATCATAGCTACGAGTACATTGGAGATGATGATGACGTTGGTCAATCATTTCCCTCTATTCATTCTACTGTTGAGGGTCAAGAACTACAAGCGCATCCCAGGTGGCATCGGTTTCACCACAAGCTCTTCAGGAACACTAAAGGTTGACATCCAGCCATTGAGTGTTGCACAAATGTTTACACCATTCACCAACGTTCTGTCAAAGATGTGCAGTAACCATCTGTCTTTCTAGACCATCATCGGTGTCATGAGTGGAGTAACGGTGAAAGTGAAACGTGATAGTATGTATCAATTGCTCTACTCCACACTTCCTACCAACAGGATATCTACATCACAGCTACTTGCAGAGATGGAGAACACCTTCTGAAAGGTTCCTGTTCATATCATTCATTACTATTGCACAGAAGAAAATATGAATTCAGACATCGATATCATTAAGACCCAAGCCTTCGTTCTCGTCAAATGTTCTCTCGTAGTCAACAATGGTCATGTTTGGATCTTCATCTGGTGCGTAAACGTTCTGAATATAAGAACCGGCCAATGGGTCCTGCATCTGAATGGTGAACTTGACTTTACCTTCGAGAGCATCATCCAACTTCTGGAAGAACGACACCCAACGGTCCCTTGTGGCTGTATCCATGGAGTCCGATGTCTGTGTGAAAACCTTACTGTGCAACTCCTCCTGAACCTGTCTCAAAAGGCCCTCAATGGTGGTGAAACGACCACCAAGGGTACCAGGTGTAAGGTCCAAGTTGAGCTCTGGAATAACCAATCCACAAGTCTCGGACTTCAAAATGTCTCTCTTCAAGTCCTCGGCATCGTCAACGGTCAATGTGATACGACGACCCTTCTCTGGGATAGCACCACCAGTCTTAACTTCGTTGGACTTGTATCCACAGTGGTCACAGAGTGTGTTCATGAGAATAACGTCCTTGAAATGTGGGATGTTCACAACCTTCATGTGTGTCTCACATGGAGCGTAACATGTTGGACAAGTGGCAGCGAAAGTCTGGACCTCATTCTCAAAGTTCTCAATGTCTGTTTGGTCTGAAATGAAACCGGTGACAGTTGGGTTTCTCTCCTTACCGGCAACTCTCTCTGCTCTCTCCTTCTTGATCTCTTCAAGCTGGTCCTGTGTGATAAGACCGATCTGAACGTTCTGCTCGTCACTTCTGATGTATTCAATACTGGCCCACTTGTGGGCAGCTTCGTTTGGAACGTACTCGATCCAGGAGTTACCAGCCGGATCGTCGATGACAAATGTGATTGGTAGTGTACCTTCCTCGGCGTTGAGTGTGCGCTTGACTTTAACAATAAACTCTGCAATCTTGTCGTGGATCTCCTTGTTAGCCTCCAATCTAGCAGGCTGGTCTGACTCCAAGTCGTCAATCATCTCTTGCAAGATACCCTCAACGGTTGTAAGTTGACCTCTCTTTGGTGGAATCTCAATGTCAAGCTCTGGGAACTTACAAGTGGCAGTCTCTTGCTTGACCACCTGTCTATTGAAGTCCTCTTTGTTCTCAATTCTCAAGACATACTTAGAGCCCTTCTGCTGGATGGTACCGGCTGGTTGCAACTCAGCGTTCTTGAAACCACAGTGCTGACACTCAAAGGACATAAGGATGACCTCGTTGAAGTATGGGATCTTGGTGAGGAGCATTCTGGTGACACCTTGCTCGTGACAGTTCATACAGAGAGACTCGATCTCCTGAACTGGATGTCCCTCGGCATCATGTGCACCGGTCTTACGGATGCCTTCATCGTTGAACTCAGCTGGCTTCTCATCGTCAACATCCTGAGCGGCCTGTCCGACCGACTGGAAGAACTCTTCTTTTGGTTGTGTGTTGTCTGTCATGTTTTCTTCTAGTTTGGCTCTCTTTTGTTCTGGTTCCATTACAGACGGTGAATAAGGGATATTTGGGGTTAACAAGGATATCAGCCTCTTATGAGTAAGATTCAAACTATCACTTGATTCCTCTCGAAGCATGGAGAACAAAAAAAAATTTCGGTGATGAGCTTCGCAATTTGGCGTAGATTGTTCTAGCAATTCGTAGCGCAATTCCCGCATCGGGTAAAAAGTTCCGCCAAATGACGGAAAGTGCTTACTAATTTGGAAAGAATGCTTTCATATGCTTTCTTACTGTGCGTGTTGTAGTTTGTAGTGTTTGTAGAAGAACTTGATCGACAGAGCCATAAGATCTGATTTACCTGTATAATCTAGTTTAGTTGTCTTTGCATATGTGGCTTCTACGTATCCTCATACCAAGTATTGTGGTGTTTGGGTGTTTCTATACAGCCATGCTTGCAGCTCAAAGATCCCAAGTACTGATAACCAACTGGTAAACAGCTAAGTTGATCAAGCGCAGATAAGGGGGAATCAATATACCGCAGTAGACACAAAATGAACACCAATCAAGTTATCACCGACAAAATAAAGCAAACAGAGCCCAGCCTGTTGTGTGCATCGTTCAATCAAGACGCCAGTTGTTTCGCCGTGGGGTACGAAGGCGGGTTCAGCGTATACAACACAGATCCATTGGAGAACAAAGTCCAACGAGTGTTCCACAGTGCAGAACCTGATGGGAGCGCTGGTAATGGAGTTGGAATGGTGAAGATGCTCCACCGTACAAATTACCTTGCGCTCGTGGGTGGGGGTAAGAACCCCAAGTTCCCCATGAACAAGGTGATCATTTGGGACGACTTGAAAACCAAAGAGGCACTCAGTCTCAACTTTTTCAGTCCTGTGTTGAATGTGTTTCTTTCACGCACTCGGATCGTCGTTGTTCTGATCAATAAGATCTACGTACATGGATTTGGATCTCCACCGAAAAGCATCTCCAACTATGAAACCTGTGAGAACCCACTCGGTGTGTCAGCACTCTCTTCAGGAACATATCACGACGACCAGACCTCTACATCATAGATCCTGGCATTCCCAGCCAAGGCAGAGGGCCATATCCAGATTGTTGATATTTCATCAGGTGGGAAAGACAGAAACCTGGTATCCATAATCAAGGCCCACAAGTCCAAGATAAGGTGCATTGCCATGAACAAGAGCGGGACAATGATCGCCTCCGCATCAGAAACAGGCACCATCATCAGAGTCTTCTCCACTCAGAACTGCTCGCTCTTGTACGAATTTAGAAGAGGGCTGGATCGTGCTTTTGTTTACTCCATGGAATTCTCACCGAGCGGATCCAAGCTCGCTGTTCTGTCAGATAAGCAGACACTTCATGTGTACAACATCACGGGTTCTCAACTACAAGTGAACAAGCAGCACGTCTTGAAAAACCTCCCTATACCGATCAAGCCAAGCTATTTCAACTCTACGTGGAGTTTCTGTTCCATCCATCTAAAGGATGGTGTGGATGGAGGTCTTTCGCTTGACCCTGGAGTTCTGGCGTGGTCTGGTGAGAACAGCATAATCATTGTATGGAAGATGAGGGGCACATGGGAGAAGTATTACATCGTAGAGAGAAGCTCAGATGATCCTACGATAAAGTATGAGATCATAAAAGACGGCTGGAAGAGTCTATTGGATAAGTAAGTCATGATAATACACGAGCAAAGATCTTTCTCGAGTGTTTGCCCTCACTGTATCGTACCCCGTTGTAAGTGCGTACGAATCTTGCAGCATCTATTCTGTCAGCGAATTTGATGATGAAAGTGTTTTCTGTGGATCCGGTGCCTCCGTTGACCAGTTTCACGGGTTCTTCCCATTCATGATCAATTTCGTAATCCCATACCATCTCTCTCACGGCTTCGATGTTCACAGATGTGGGCAGGCCTTTAACCACCACAAACTAGTCGCTGTATGCTCTGTTGATGTACTCCCAAGTAGATTCGTTGGATGCACTTTGTTCCAATGTGGCCTTTGTCAAGTGGTTTGTGAGCAAATTTTTGTGATTCTTGGGATCGATCATCTCTAGTTTGCAATACAGACCGTTGATGAGTTTGTCCTTGGTGTCGAGCATGAAGGCAGCAGCTTCATCTGGAGAACCAAATATCAGGTAAAACCCTCCGCTGGGACTGCTAGATTCTGGTGACCAAGTCTGTATTACAGTGAACTTGTACTTTTTGTCAGGAAATGTGCTCCAGTTGAATCTTGAATGGGACTCTGGTACCAGTTTGGAGAAATCGGAATGATGGATCAACTATGAACGAGTTTTGAAGTATAGGACATTGGTGTACGGTGATGGTGACGGTAGTAGGTTTTTAACATCCGATAGAGATCTCTTGGGTTGGAGTTTGGAGATGTCGGTTGTCATGTCCTTGAACTTTGTCCCCACTCCCTCGTTGGAAGTTTTGTGTCTGGTATCGTTGATGAGGTTGTAATGGAGGTTAGGTATCGCTTTCTTGGCGTTATGTGCCACTGGTGGATATATGGTCTTTATGAGCTGTTTGAAATCATCAGCTGTCACTCTTGGCTTCTTCATTGCGACTAGTGTCTCCTTAAATCGGAGTCTCTGCTAGAATCCAACAACGTACCCGCTAGTAGTTGGAGAGATGATGTGATCATTGACTATGCCTGAGCTAGAAAAAAAAAAAAAAAAAAAACCGCGAACCCATTTTATCACCGTCTCTCGGAAAACCTTCCAGCGGCTCAACGAATACAAGACGACCCCCCTGGACCTCACCAAAATATTTTACAGGGCATCAGTTGATTTCGTCCATCTCCACCACCAACTGCATCTTCCTTTTCCCCACAAATACCCCCAATAAGTCGCACTGTGTCTCATCAGAGGAAGTACAGCTCTCGCAAAGTTTCCAGTCACAGTGTAACAGCCCGTTTCCCCACGACATCAGCCCAATCCCGCCACCTGCCCGGGCCCTTGTACATACTAATAACTCCTCTTCCCTGGTGCACCCCCCTTCCCTGTATTTATACCCGCTTCCACATTCACTTTTGAGTCTCCTGTATATATCACACGACTCGCACCAACATGAACAGTAAGTAACGGTCGTGGGTTTCGCTTCTGGAACTCGGATGACCCCACCACCACCACCACCAATTCCGGCGTCAGTCATGATACTAACCTCTCACTCTGTACCCAGACCAAACTGACAGCTCAGGCACCTACAAGTGGGGGTCTGGTTCCAACGCCGGCTCTCTTTCTGAAAGACTAGGATCTGCCTCTCAATCTGAGAGAAGACCACCTGCATTGGACCAGATTGATCCTGACTTGGGATCCATCATCTCCAGTCTGAGTGCAAACAGTAACGCCAACAACAACACCACTAGCAACAATGGTTACTTGAACAGCGCAGTCAACGATAACCTCTATGCTAGACGTGGTTCAGCTTCCTATTCTACATCTGATGCTGAGAGTGACTTTGGTCCGTTTGGCTTCAAGAGAGGTACTCTTTCACTTGGTGGGTTAAACCAGAATGGAGGTCAGAGACTGGGTTCATATGGCGCTGCCTCCGTCTCTGGTGGTATTCCATCTCACCACCCATCATCTACCGGTGGAAGATTCATGGACAAGTTCAGCAGCATTGCAGATGCTACCAAAGAAGTGGAGTTGCTTGGTGGTGGTCTTGGATCCTTGTCTATTGGTACCACTTCCGGTCGTGTTCCTTCTACCACCTCAAGAAGAACATCATTCCTCGCAAACGATGGCAATCAGAATAAGTCCTTCTTAGAAAGCTCTCCAGGCTCCCTCAACGAGAGTCTCAACAAGCCACTCGGTATGAGACAGTCTATCTCCGAGAAGATTGACAACTACAACATGTCCAACGCTACGTCCCCAGTGCAGAACTACAAGGCGGAGAATGTGAGCCGTGCTATGTCCATTTCCTCAGATGTGAGATCCGAGCACAACTCCGTTGTGTCTGACCTAAACGAGAAAGCTAACACTACAAGCATCTGGAACACTCAATCCGTTGCCTCTGCTGCCACTTTCACCCCAATGTTTGGTCAACCAGATGTCATCCCTCCACCGCCATCCTCTGGTCCTGAAGGTCAACAACAGCAACCACCTCATCAGCCACCAATGAGTCCGCCTGGTGCTTATCCTCAGATGTTCCCATTCGGTTTCCCTCCTTTCCCATTCATGCCTATGATGCCTCCTCAGTTCTAGCCTGGCATGCCAGGTGTACCAACTCAAGATGGAGCCGAACCTCCAACCTCCGAAGGTAAAGGAGATGAAAACAAACTTCCTAACCCTATGCAAGGCCAAGGTCCCCCAATGCCACACCATCCTCAACCACAGCTTCCAGGCTTCAACGGTCCAGGTAGCCCATTTATCTACCCACAGGCATTCTCACCATACGGTTTCATCCCTGATCCATCAATGATGATGTCTCCTCCGCCACCACCAGGTCCTCCTGTACCACCTGTTCTACCAGCTCCAAATGCTTCAAATGGTGCTAATGCTGCTGCTCCTGGTCCAGGTCCTAAATCAAGGGGTCATAATAACAACGGCCGTTCTCCAAAGACTGGCTCTCAACCTGGTGTGAACGGCAATGGTCGCTTCAACAACCAGAACAAGGCCAAGGCACAGATATACAGATCCCCACTGTTGGAGGAGTTCCGTAACGCCAACAACAGTAAGGAGTATGTATTGAAGGACATCTTTGGCTCTGCAGTGGAGTTCTCCAAGGATCAACATGGATCGAGATTCATCCAGTACTGCTTGTCCAATGCATCTGAACAAGAGAAGGAGGTCGTCTTCAACGAAATTCGTGAGGCTGCGTTCGACTTGATGACTGATGTCTTTGGTAACTACGTCATTCAGAAGTACTTCGAACATGGTAATGACACCCAAAGATAGGTTCTCCTTGCCGAGATGAAGGGTAAGATCGAAGAACTGTCGTTGCAGATGTACGGCTGCAGAGTTGTTCAAAGAGCGATCGAGTTTGTTCCGTTGGAAGATCAGATCTCGATTGTGGGTGAACTTAAGGGCTCTGTCGTCAAGTGTATCAAGGATCAAAACGGTAACCATGTGATCCAGAAATCCATTGAGAAGATTCCAATTGAGCATGTCCAGTTTATTCTGGAATCCATCAGAACTCAGATATATCACTTGTCTACACACTCTTATGGTTGTCGTGTCATCCAAAGACTGTTGGAGTTTTCGAAGGAGGCTGATCAGAAGTTCATTTTGGATGAGTTGAACAAGTTCACCTACTTCCTCATTCAGGACCAGTACGGAAACTACGTCATCCAACATATCATCGAGCATGGTAAGCCTGTGGAGAAGAAGGAGATCATGGAAGTTGTTACAGGATCTGTTGTTGAGTTCTCCAAGCACAAATTCGCTTCCAATGTTGTGGAAAAGTGTGTTGTACATGGAACCACAGAGCAGAGAAACGTCATCTTACAACAGGTTCTTGCCGGGAACGAGAAGGACGACGACTCCATGGTGGAGGACCGCTCACCTCTCGGCTTGATGATGAAGGATCAATACGCAAACTACGTTGTGCAGAAGCTTGTCGACGTCACCAAGGGAAAGAATAAGAAGATTCTGATCAAGAAGATCAAGCAGTACCTCAATCAGATCTCCAAGGCCTCTTACGGCAAACATCTCGCTTCCATCGAGAAGCTCATCTTATTGGCAGAAACTGCTGAAATCTCCGATGAGGAGTAAACCCATTTTCCATTCTTTTGTCTATATATTTAAACCAGCTATATCTTATCTTGTCATATATGTTTTGTTTCAGTTTAGCTGGCATTCCTTATTACCTTTATCTGATGTACTTGATTTTGGTTACGCAGCACTTGGCGATCCGCGTTCCACCACACTTCCCAGGTAAGCTCCCAGGATGAACGTGGGTTTTGGCCATCTAGCCGTCTAGCCTCTTGGCGGCGACTATAAATAAGCGTCACCTCCCTCATCAATATTCAACTACCGATAAGGCACCAGATTGAGATCTATCAATATTCTGATCCCTCTTCACTCACTTGATTCCCGCTACCCCCATTCACTAACTACTATACCAACGAAAGTCTGTGCGATAACCAACAAACACAATGGCTATCAACAGAATCACATTAGGGCTCGACCGCTTCGCCTTCTTCTCCACGATGAAGAAATGGAGGCTCGGTGATGTGCTCTTAGTTCCTACAGTGTTCTTACTGACCCTCATCAATGACCTTTTCAGCGCTCCATTCCAGAGACAGTTCGTTATCAACGACATCACGATAAACCATCCGTTTGCAGACCCTGAGCGTGTTCCGAATCACTTCCTCATTTTCTACTCTCTCATATTGCCAACGATTGTTATATTTGTGGTGTCATTGACATTGGGAGACCCAAAACACAAGCTGTACCTGACATACATTTCCCTCTTGGGTCTCTATGTCTCATTCTTCGTTAACGACTTCTTCACTGATGTCCTGAAGAACTGGATTGGCAGACACAGACCAGATTTCATTGCCAGATGCCAACCAAGAGCAGATGCTCCACGTGATATTTTGGTATTTGCTAAGGATGTCTGTACTACTACAGACCTCGATATACTCGCTGATGGGTTCAGAACTACACCTTCTGGTCATTCCTCCGGATCCTTCTCTGGACTTGGATACTTGTCACTGTGGTTGATGGGACAGTTATTAGCAGATCACCCACTCGCTGGTTCATGGAGAAAGTTCATCTCGTTAACTCCTGCATTGGGTGCCGGCCTGATTGCTCTCTCCAGAACAGAAGACTACCGCCATCACTTCGTTGATGTCATCTTGGGAAGTTGTCTCGGCTTCACATGTGCATACTGGTCATACAGAAGAAATTTCCCAAGACTGTCGAGCTCTTTAGCTTTCAAACCTCTTTTGGATGATAGTGATGTTGGATTGGAGGAAGCTGCTATCAATGAGGCCGATCGTGGTGTGGATTCTGGGGCTCGTTTGCTGAGCACACAGCAGAGCTCGTAAGAATTGATTCTGTATTTAATTTGCAGTTTGTGTACCCATTTATACATAAGTTTAGTCTTCCAATAACAGAAAGCTGTACCAGCTGTGCTTGATGTCATCGCGGCTTATGTACCGTATCTGTTAGTATGAGTCAATGAGGAGGGCATGCGTACTACTACAGATACGGCATAACGATCGACCACTGAGTCATCTCATACCCTAAAATCCATTCATTTTCGTAGTTGAGCACGCTGAGCAGAAAATACATATATACGGTACAATCCCACTAAAACGCCTGTCCACCTCTCTTCTCAACACTCCCCCTCATACTCCTTTTGCCGTATAACCTCTTCGCGACAGCTGCATCACCGTTTTACAAAAGAAGCCAGATCTCTCATTTTACACCTGTGATCCCTTTATTGCGAGATTTTGTACGTTCATCAATCACTGCCCATCTTAGACTCATCCCTGTATCTCTTCCTGAAGCGGATCATCCCCCAACCGACATCCTTCAACTCTTTCCTTACCCCATCTTCCCGACCACTACCGAAACCGTTAGGTTAACAGCCGCCGTGCTCATTTGTTGATATTGCTTGCCGCCCATACCCGCACACTCGGAAGATGTCAATTTGAACAGCTATAAGCATTTGCTGTTTGGATAAGAAAGTGGAATCTGAAGTTTGTTATCTTATCCTGAGACTATACCACTTTAACTGGCACACAACAAGATCAGTTTACATCGCACAGGAAGAATAAAGCACACACACATATACTACATACGCATAAAGAGAAGAGAGATGCCTGAAGCAGAGACACTGGAAGACTACTACGAGAGTCAATTGGTCGAAGCTGATGTCCTGAAGTCCATTTACATGGAGGACTACATTGACAAAACTGACTCCGAGTCTGTGTGGAACAAGAAGCCATCACCAAAGTTTGAGATACGATTGGAAGCAGATAAGGATTATAACAATGACGACAACAGTGAGGAAGATGAACGACCATGTTGTTCGTTGCTTCTCTATGTGGAGATGACTGCCACATACCCTCGTACTGCTCCAATCATCAAGATCAAAGAACCGAAACATCTTCTGTCGAGTCAGGTCGCCTCTCTTGAGCAGCTCATCAAAGAACAAACCAAGAGCATGTTGGGATTCGTAATGATCTTCGATATATCGCAGTCCATCAAGGACTCTCTCAACAAGTTCCAGAGTACAGTTACGACGAACTCCCTTGAACAAGACAGAATATTGAGACTTGAGGCGGAGAAAGAGCAACAGCGTCAGGAAGAGCTGAAGAAAGCTGCCAAAGAGGAAGCAGAGCGTGAACGCAAAATGGCTCTCGAACGCAGCATCATAGAGAAGGAGAAGAAGAAGAGAATCATCACAGAGTCTCAGAAAGACCAAGGTCAGTATGACGACAAGCTGCTCATTCCTCCATAGAGCATGATCGACTCCAATGAGGTATTCATCTTTGATCAAGTCATTTATGGCAAAATCAACAACAGTGTACCGGTCTACTTCAAAGCTGTGGTATCCTGTCTCGAAATCCGCCCTACCGGTATCTTTGACTTCGGCAAGCAAACCATTGTGAAACCTTACATTGACCCGTCCTCGTCGGCTGCTAAATTCTATCAGAAGGATCCGATGAAAGTTCAAGATGACTTACTGCTACTTCTCACCGAGATCACACTTGAGAACTCCTTTTTCGGAACAGCACCAGGCAAGAAGGAGATTCAAGTACTGGAAAGGGAACTTGACAGCTTATCAAAGTTCCGTCATGAGAACGTTTCCAAACTATTTGCATATCACATCGAACCACCTAAGTACAAAGAGGGCAAAAGTTTTTACACTGTTCGACTTCTGACAGACTACTCCTCGCAGGGTACTCTGGAAGATCTGCTTTCCAAAGTTCAATCTGCCGATCTGGCAAGAGCAAGAGCCTGGATGATTCAGTTGATTGAAGGTCTCGAACATTTACACAAACACGGTCTGCTCCATAAGCACATTCAGCTCAATACTGTCTCCCTGTTCAAGACAAGAGAAAATGACAGTATGCCGACTGTGAAACTTGACAACGCCACTGTCGGGTACAGAATCCTCAGCATGCTCTCCAAACATCCAAATACTACACGAGGGTCGGAAAGTCCAGCTATAAAGTCATTGGCATGGAAGGCACCAGAATTGAAAACCAACATAGAGCCACAGAGAAAGACTGATGTGTGGGATTTGGGCAGGTTGTTTGTTCAGCTCATCTATGGTGCAGATACCATTGACAACTTCAGTGACCCAGAAGACTTCTTGACATCAGTTCCTTTGGATGAATCCATCAAAGATTTTATCAAATCCATGCTTGATGTAAAGTCCAGGAAGAGATCATCTCCTATGGAGCTTCTGCCGTCAAAGTTCCTCAGAACTAACATTGAACAGAATGCACCAATTCTACTTCTGAGAACGCCCGGTGGTGATGATTGGGGCGCTCCTTTGGTTCCTTCTTTGTCTGTTGGTTCATCTCACTCGGTACAACGAGCAAGACGAAGCTTCAACAGTAACACCAGGTTCTCATACTCTGCCTCTGCTGGTGGAGTTCTTTCGAGATACGCTCACGATTTCGAAGAGAGTGCATTCTTGGGAAAAGGTGGTTTTGGGGAGGTCATCAAAGCGAGAAACAAATTGGATGGTAGGTTCTATGCAATCAAGAAGATTAGACATTCGGAGGACAAGCTTACTTCCATCTTGAACGAGGTTATGCTTCTGGCAAGATTGAACCACCAATATGTTGTGAGATACTACGCTGCTTGGGTTGAGGACTATGATTACGAGGACAATGATGACCCATTCCTGACCGATGATGATGAATCATCTGATGAAGACTTCACATCGCCCACAGAATCTGTCAACACAAACACTGCTGCGTCGTTTGCCTTCCAGCGTCCTAGCTTCAACAGATCACATACTCTTGACTTCATCTCAAACTCCTTCCAAGACGGGCCAGAGATTATCTTCGAGAATGATTCGGAGGATCAGGATGACGATGATGTCAGTGATGGAGGTAGCGATATTGTATCTTTCGAAAGACCACAGTTGATGAACTCTGCTAAGTTGAAAAGCAAGAAGATCAGTACCCTGTTCATTCAGATGGAATACTGTGAGAACCATTCCTTGACGGATTTGATCAGAGAAGGTGTCATCCAAGGCCAGCACGATGAGTACTTCAGATTGTTCAGGGAGATCTTGGAGGCATTGAGTCATATCCACTCTCAAGGTATTATCCACAGGGACCTCAAGCCATCTAACATCTACATTGACCAATCCAAGAATATCAAAGTGGGTGATTTCGGTCTTGCAAAGAATGTCCATCACACAATTGCTGCTCTTTCCAAGGGAACCAAAGGAGCATTACTATCCGAGGACATGACCTCTGACATTGGTACAACTCTGTACGTTGCTAACGAGGTTATCACTGGTAAGGGTGACTACAATGAGAAGGTTGATATGTACTCCTTGGGTGTGATCTTCTTTGAGATGGTATATCGTCTTTCAACAGGAATGGAGAGGGTTTCAGTGATCAAGAATCTCAGACTTCCAGATATCATCTTCCCGAAAGATTTCCCAGGTGATCGAGATGTTGAGAGACAAATCATCAAGAGTCTCCTGAATCACAACTCTGCATCCAGACCTTCTGCTGATGACCTTCTGCATTCCAAACTACTACCGGTGAAGGAACAAGATCAGTTCGTCAAGGAAGCACTTCAGAGTTTAGCTGATCCGTCCTCTCCATGGCAGGAGAAAGTGAGAAGCACTCTTTTCTCTCAACCTTACAACTTGGCTAATGACATTTTATACGATCGTCCAAGAGAGGAGACTACGCTCGTTGGATGGTTGTTGAAAGATCGCATGATGCAACATATTCTCACTATCTTCAAGAATCACGGTGCCGTTGAGACCAGAGAATAGCCTATGCTGTTCCCGAAATCACCTCTTTACACCAAGCAGAATGTCTACGAGCTGTTGGACAAGACTGGTTCTGTTCTTCAGTTGCCGTATGACTTGACGATGCCTATGGCAAGATACTTGGCAAAGAACGAGACTGCATTGCACAAGGTCTTCAGGGTTGAGTACGTGTACAGACCTGATGACACATCACAGAACTCAGAGCCAGCGAAGTTCCCCGAAGTGGATTTCGATATCATCAGTGATAACTCGAAGGACTTGTCACTACATGACGCTGAAGTGATCAAAGTTCTGAATGAGATCATTGAGCTGTTTCCTAGTTTCAAGGATGTTTCCAGATCTTTTGTTCTGAATCATTGTGGTATTTTGGAGAGTATCATGGAGTTTTGTGGGGTTGATAAAGCGCAAAGACCCATCGTGACACATGTTCTATCGGAAGTGAAGATCTCCAAGACGTGGGCAGATGCTAAACGTGAACTCAGAGATCAACTGAAGATCTCGCTGACCACATTGCATGATCTTGAGCAGTTTGACTTCTCTCTTCCACTGAACCAAGCCAGGGTCAAGATGCAAAGAATTATGAAAGACAGCTACAGTCTTGTGAAGGTTGAAGAGTATCTGGACTACGTTGTGAGTGTTGTTGGTTACTTGAAGAAGTTTGGTGTCGAAACTGAGCTTCTGTTTGCTCCATTGAGTAACTTCAATGCCGCATTTTACAGTGGAGGTATCATGTTCCAAGCTGTCACTGATGGAAGCCGAAACAACAGAAGTGTCATTGCCGCTGGTGGTAGATACGACGGTCTTATCCAGTATTTGTCCAGACCTTCAGGAGGGAAACAGCATTTGCAACACGCAGTTGGGTTCAATCTTGCATGTGGACGGATCTTCAACATGATGCTGAAGTACCCTAAGGCATTCACAGAGGACAAGTGGAAACCAAGAAGATGTGATGTCATTGTTGCGAGCTTGAGTCGGTCGGAATCCATTGAAAGACGTTGCCTCAATGTGCTGAATAACCTTTGGGGCTTTGAAGTGTCTGCTGATTTCCTATACGGTGCCAGCAGTATGGAGGACATCATCACAGTTGCTCAACAGGACGGTGCAAAGTGGGTGGTTTTGGTCAAGCAGAACACTGATCATTTGAGTTCCAAGAAGAAGTACAAGACACCACACTTGAAGATCATTGAAACATACACCGATTATGATAGTGAGATCAATGAGGAGATTGACCCAATAGTGAAACAACTTTTGCCAGAGATTCATGAGAAGTACTGCTGTAAGGAAACCACGCAGAGCAAGGCCATTGCTTACAGTGGACAAGAACTTCACCTGCATATTCCAGATGATACCAATACTGAGTTTGATGATCCAATCAAGTCCAAGGTTGTTTACGTGACCAACGATGCCACACGGAGTAACAAGAAGAACAACAGAAAGGCAGACAAATGGTCCATTGAGAACGGGTCAAAAGAGACTGCAAAGGGTGTCTTGAAGAGCATATCCGATGCACCAATCATTGCAGTTGATGCTGTGAAGGATGAGGTTCTCGATATGATTTCCATCACTTCTGTGAAGCACAGAGAGGAATGGATGAGAAAAGTGGGAGGTGCCTCGAGTACGACACCAAGAAGCTTCCTTACATCGATCTACAACGCGCTTTCAAAAGAGGCATCCAAGGGTACCAGATGGGTTATCGTGCATTGCCCTAAGACTGCCAACTCGTGTATCTGTGATCTACAGAGATGAGTTGGTACTAGAAATATATGATGAAGTTACGTATAGAAGTTGTTGTATAGTGAGCCGATGGCCCGCCTCGGGTATGTGACACGTCCGCGAATTGTGGAGAGACTCGGGAAGGTTGAGGACGTGTGTGGTAGTGTCGGGCCGCTGTTGGTCAACTCGGCTTCAACACTGGCCGTTGTTACCTATCTATTGGACGCAATTTTGGGAAACAACACATCAATTGACGTTTTTTGGTACTATTTTCCAACTATCAATTGGCGATATATTGGTGCTTGAACTGCATACACAACCTGAGAAGCTTTGTTTCCAGTTCACCAACAGCCGAAAACCAATAAGCAACCACCAACTCTACAATCAGATAACGGGTAACCCAAACACCCAAGATGGCCACCCCACCATTCTACACCAGGGCTCTGTATGAGTACAAGTCCGACTATGAGGATGATCTGAGCTTCCCCGTGGGTCAAGTGATCCAAGTGACTGCCATTGAAGATGCCGAGTGGTACTCCGGTACCTATCAGGACAGTAACGGTGCTGTTTTCTCTGGTATGTTCCCCAAGAACTTTGTGAGTGGACCAATTGAAGTTGAGAAAGAGGCTCATGTTGCTTCTGAGTTCGAAGAAACCGAGCCAGAGAAGGACATGGAATCAGAAGTTGAATCCACCATTGAGCAAGAAGCTATCTCGGAACCACAACCCGAAGAGGAGAGCGAAGAGGACCAATCAGCTGATGAACCGGAGGAGGAAGAGGAAGCGGAAGCTGAAGAAGAACATGAAGAAAAGCAGCCATCTGCAAAAGAGGAAGAAGAAGTAGACGTTCCTGCTCCTGCCTCTACCTCCCCAGTCATGCGTAGAGCTTCAACTTTCAACACTGAACCTGCAGCACCTCCACCTCTTGCCTCAAGATCATCCACGTTTGAATCCTCATCAATTCCACTCCCAACAGCCAAAGTCGCTGAACGTTCTCCAATTGTGAACAAATCCTACCAGGGAATCAAGTCGTCCTATGTCCCACCTCCATTGGGCAAGAAGCAGACGTTCAACGCAGACAACAACCACCGCTCGTCATACGTCCCACCAAAGTTGGGCAGCGATAAGCCAGTCTCTTCCAATGATCACACATCGGCAGCGCCTCCACCTCCACCACCTGTGAATGTTGTATCCAGTGACTCGACTGCTCAGGAGGAGGAAGGTCCAAAGCTCAGTCTGAAGGAAAGAATCGCCTTGTTGCAGAAGCAGCAGCAAGAGGAAGCAGAGAGACAAGCTGCAGCTTTGAAGATGAAACAGGAGAAGAAGCATGCTAAGAAACACGCTTCAGTGTCCGCCGCCCCCGCTGCTGCTGCTACTGCTCCGTCAGCTGCAATCCCAGCAGAAGATGATGTGGGGATGGAAGACGCTGAGGATCTGGAGAAGTCCACGACACATGAGGAACCAGTGGACTCTGGATATGAGAACGTTGAAGAGCCTCGTGAATTGGAAGCGACAGTCGAATCACCAGTTGAGAAGGAAGATGAAGCCGAGAACAATGAGGAAGAAGATGATGACGATGATGACGATGATGATGATGATGATGATGATGATGAAGAAGATGAGGAGGACAGTGAGGAGGCCAGAAGAGCAGCACTGAGAGAGAGAATGGCTCGTCTCGCAGGAGCAGGTGGTATGTTTGGCGGTGGTGGTTTCAATCCGTTCGGTGGTATGCCTGGTGCTGCTTCTGCTCCTCCAGTGTCATCCAAAAAGAAGTCCAAGAAGTCTAAGGAGAAAAAGCGGGAAGAAGAGGTGTACATCCCAGCAGCTCCTGTTCCAATCATTCCATTTGCTACAGGAACTGCTCCAGAACTGCCTGATGCCTTGAGAAAGGACGTTACTGCTCCAAGTGAGGACGACGATGAAGTGGAGGAATTGGAGAGAGAAGAACCAGAAGTGGAAGCATCTCCAGTTGAGGAAGAGTCCAATGAGCCTGTGGAGACCGTTGATGAGGGCTTCGAGTCAGCTGAGGAAGCGCAAGAGGCCCCAGCAGAAGCTCCAGAAATCAACCAGGATGACGAACCTGCTACTCTTGCTGACAAACTGGCACAGGTTGGCCTGAACGAATCTGCGGTTGAGGGCGACGATGAAAGAGAAAGGGACACTACTTCCGAGGAGGAGTTCATTGCATCGTATGCCGAAGATGAGAAGATAGCTACTCTCCCAGAACACACTGAGACTCCAAAGCTCGACCGCAACATTGGCTCTGACTACAACACCGGTTACGAGTCTGATGACGATGCTCAGCCTGTTGATCCACTTGAGGACTCAGTGAAGACTCTGGATCCTCGTAGTGCACCTCCACCTCCTCCATCAGCTGCTCCGATTGCATCTGCTCCGGTGGTTCCATCCCAGCCATTCGAGATGCCTCCGCCTCCACCAATTCCACAGTCTGCCCCTCCAGCTCAAACTACTGCTAAGGTCCATCCTCAAGCACCTCCAGCTGTTCCTGAGCTTTCTGCTCCTCCAGTACCAGCTGAGAGTGTTCCACCAGTCCCTCAGCACTTTGAGACCCCTACAAAGACTACGAGAGACGTCCCACACCCACCTCCACCACCACCAACATCTGCCCCACCAATCTCTCCAAGCATTTCAATCCCTCCTCCTCCACTTCCATGCACAATCGCTCCTCCACCTCCACCTCCAGTGCCATCTGCACCGGTCCCAGAATCACCAGCAGTGTCAGAGTTTGACCGTTCGATCCACCGCACAACAACGATGGACTCGGTACGTTCCATTCCTGTTCCTGGAAGTGTGAAGAAGTCCTCCACTTTTGCATTGGACACTCCACTGGATGAAGAAGCTCAGGTGGATCTCTCTACAGATTGGTGGCTCACATCCAATGAGCTTCCTCCTGTGTTGCAATCCAGAGTGGGTAAGGACCTGATCTTCGAAGTTGATGAATCCTCTGTTCCGCGTAGAGGTGGCAAGTCGCTTGTGTTGAAAGACTACTACATCCTGCACCAGGACAACAGGCAAACAGTCCTTCATGTCTCCTACGAGAAACACGATCCTCATGGAACCGTCACGGTCTCAAAGAAGACCGTGCCATCTCCTCCAGTGGACAAGGCCAAACTCGAGAAGTATGCTTTCAAGTACGGTGTGAAGGTGTTTGAACACGCCACTAGACTGGTGGGTTCCACTGTGGACAAACCTTTGGTCCCATACATCCTCTCCCAGATCTCTGGTGTATTACCACCTGTAGGGATGAGAAGCTTCGGTGCCACAGTGTACTCCAACGCCAACAACATGGACGTGCATCAAGAGGTGGACTTCAAGCCTGGTGATGTGATTGCCATCAACAAGGCCAAGTTCACTGGTCACAACAAACTTCGCCAGAAGATCGTATACGACGTTGGATGCACCGGCGTTCCCTTCTCCGCTGTAGTGACTGAATTCGACACGGAGAAGAAGAAGTTCAGAGTCATTGAGAAAGATTCGCATGGCAAAGTGAGACACTCCTCCTACAAGCCTGCCGATATGAAGAACGGCAAGATCAAAGTCTTCAGAGTCGTTGGAAGAAGCTATGTTCAATGGTGAATTGGTGTTTGAGTGTGTGTATATACAGGACCAAACAAGGCTCCTCTCTTTTGATCATTAGTGCAATGTGAGGATGAATTCCTCAGCATCAGCAACAAAGTCTGTAAACTCCTCTTTTGTCATCTTCCCCTCCTTACCAACCATGATCACCTCAGTGGTTCTGCCACCGAGAGAACCTCCTTCGAGCACTGTGTAAGTCAGCAGTCTGTCTTTGAACTGGAGATCGATCTGCTTTCTGTGTGTCATGTTAACGTAGTCGTATCTCACTGGTTCTGTGCGCCCAGGTAGCACAATGTCACAGAACTCCGGTACTTTGATAGGTCTCTTGCCCGAGAAGTCCAGAACGGCATTCTGTAGGAACTGCTTGATCCCCGGTTGGTCAGCTAGCCAGTCGTTGCTGTCGTTGGTGAATGGCTTGATCAAATCCTTGGTGTCCGATCTCACAAACTTCACATCCGTGTGTTGCTGGGGCAAAGAAACAATGCTGTTCTGTTCTTTTTTCACGAAGAGCACCTGAAACGTATCCAGCTTGGCTCTGTTCTCCGTGTCTGTCTCTACCCAGAACTCGACCGGTGGACACTCCATGTAGTTGTTGCTCTTGTTGAACGGCGAAGGAACAAGGCGGATCTGAGCGTAGTAGATATGGTTGTCCACAGTGTAGTCCTCCATCTCCTCCGGTGTAACACCGTAGATCGGAAGCTTGTGTACTCTCTCGTGAGCAAATGGGATGTCTGTGTTCATCACTGTCTTTCCTGGTGTGTTTTGGTCGTGAAGAAGCTGTCCGAATGACACTGCTGTTACTGAGTGTGACTCGTCATCTGTCTGCTCATCTTTGACAGCATCGGATCCGAAAAGGTCGTCGTATATGGTGTCTTTGTCCAAACGCACAATCTCCGGGACAGTGAGGATGTCTCTAGGTTGTTTCAGTCTTGCCCATTCTTTGTTTCTGTGGATCCAAGGCAGGGCGGTTTCCGGGTACTGCTTGAACATCTTGCACTGTTTGTCCTGGGTGTCGATGTGCATGTTCACTTTGGTGAATGGGTTGTAGTCCAATGACCACAGTATTAGTCTCTTGGCCTGTTCAAACTTCTTAGATCCCAATGATGACATCACGTACTCGTTTGGCACAACCTCGTCGTCCTCGTTCAACTTTGGTTCAAAGAAAACACCAGTGAGTTTCTGGATATTCTCCATCGGTAGTTTCTCGTTGGCTCTCTCAAATAGTTCGTTCACGTTCCCCAGATCGACCTCTTCCGTCTTGAAATTTCTAAACAGGGATGCCAATGCAAGCTCGATGTACTGGATGTGTGCCTCTGGTGCTCTCACTAGCATCTGCCATGTCTCCGTGAGCAACACAATCTTCACATTGGCTCTCATCCAGTTCTTGATGATCGAGTCCTATGAGAGTAAGAGGAACATCTGCTTCTTTGTCAAATCAAACGAGCGATTCACTAATGTTGTGTCTTGTGTGATTGTCTTCGAGACCTCCATCTGCCAACACAGCTTAACGATTCTCTCAATGGTGGTGGATTTGGTGTGTTTTTGGGATACACGCACAGCAGGATATTCCAACTTCACGTAGGTCCGTAGTTGTTCCAAAGTAAACATATCGTTCAGGTCTTTTGTTACTTGCTCGTATCTCCTTTGTGATAGCAAGTTGTGCTCTGGTTTCAAGGCCTCTATAGCCTCCACGATGTGTTCCGGGGATGATGGTGGGTCCGATGAAGGTGCCTGAGTTAGCAGCTTGGAGGCTTCACGGAGTAAACGGCGCTCTTCTGCGATTGAACTGTCTGTCATCGACTTCTGCATAACTTTCTTCTTCTTCCGACGCACAAGCTTGCTCTCGTTGGCATTCAATATCACGAGGTTCTGCTTCTTTGGTGGAATCTTCTTTCCCTGTCCGAGTCTAGTGACCAACTCCGCTACGGAGGCTGATGCCTCCTCTTTAGCGCTATTTCGTAGAGCGTGGACCGTATGGAACAGTCTTGAAGATCGGCTGAACATGGCTGTGTGGATTCTGAGTGTGGTGATAGTTGCGTTATGTGAATGTGATCCTCTCATTGTCGAGGATCAGTTGTGTCTGTCTCATCGAAAGCTTTTCCCTATGAAAGCAAAGAATGGGCGGAGGGGAAAAAAAAAAAAAAGTGGTTACGAAGCACCCGCCATCTCTTGACCGTCTACTAGTACGTACGTTCGTATAGCACTCATGAGGAGGCTAAAAGCTATACAAATGCACTACAAACTCAGGGAAACATGAGTGAATGTATATCAATTTACAATCAATGCAGTGGAATATTCAAGAAAGCAAGACAAATAAATAAGGCGTAACCGTGGGAGGAGATATGCAGTTGCTCGAGCAGTTATGAAGATGCAGCACTCAACTCAAGTACGATCACCCTTCGAGAACAGAAAAGAAGCAAAATGTGGGTCATTATCGTGGATAGCGTAGAAAACAAAACTGTAGATCTCTCTAGATTCAGTACTGTGGTGGTGTGGTGTGGTTGTTCAAGTGAGTGTTGTTAACAACGGCCTTCAAGGCGAATGGGTGAAGCAACACACTGGAGAGAAGAACACCCCACTGGAAGATGTATGGAACCTTCTTAGCGTAGAGCTTAGCCACAGATGTGATGAAACCTGTGTTCACTGTGACTCTGACCTTTGGAGCAGCGTGGCCAGCAGCGTGGGAAAGAGTGGCGGCGGATCTGAGAATCTGGGATCTGAACATTGTGATAGTGTGAATATGGGTTGTTGTTCTTGTTTGAGTCAAGCGATGAGGCTGATGATGTAGAACCAGAAGGAGAAAACAGCTGATGGAAGGTGCTAAACGAGGGATTTGCACTCGTTCTTATACCTGCTGTGCCATTTCGACCCCCTGGGAATTGTGCTCACTGCTCCCTGGTTTTCCCGAACGTTCCCTGACTGTTGCATGGCTGTTTAGCCATCTGCGACACTTTTAGCACTGCTGCTTGGTGGGTGGGGAGATTGTACAAACGTGTGGTGCCACTTTTGCATTTCCTTAGATATTGACAGCACACAACCCGCTCGACATCTTTAAATTACATCATCAGACAGCCGGAGAAATTCTCTATCCAACGATACCCATGAATTATAAATTAACGGGCCATGTCACTACCCAAATCTCTATCAAAATACCTATAAAACGTGAGAAAACTCAGGGGCTGGCGTGCCCGAACCGGCTCGAAAAAATCACGAGATTTTTCTTCGGCTCCTTGGTGGTACCACAATTCACTGTACAACACAGGCCAAATAGCACAAACTATGTGACTTTATGACCAATAATGCGTCGAAATCGAATGGAGAGTACATGAAAGTGGTTATGAAGGAGTACATTAGGGCGTTAGGGTCTTTTAAATACACAAAGTCGCTGATAATCGAAAGTATAGCTAGTGATGACATAAGCATAGTTTAGTTTTTTTTTTTCGTCCTCTTCTCACGCCACTTGAGAGTCGAGACTTGAAAGCTGGAACGCCCCACGGAAACTCTTCGGAATCTCGAGGTAAGGTTTTCTCTATGATCAGCGGATCAACTACGTCATTCTGAAACGTCCGATATCGTCAATCCACACTCACAAATACAACTGCATTGATTGGATGGAGGAAGATAGCATGCCCCAATATGTCGTTATTAACTCGCTAAGGAAAGTCGTCCCCTACTGGCATACTGGTATATCCTTCGTAAAGGGAAGATGGTTGAACCGTACCATTTATGAGGTCCTCCAGGATGAGTTCAAGTCTAGAACCCCTCAGTTCTACGCCAATGAGATTCAGTAGAACAGGGTATAGATCATCAGAGATGATGAATTACTTTCAGGCACACAACTGATGAACCTGAAGCTACAGAACAAAGACCAACTTAAGCTCACATCTCACAAGCACGAACCTTTGGTGGTACATCACGATAAGATCCCCATAGTGTATCAAGATGAAGACATCGTGGTCGTCAACAAACCATCATCCATCCCAGTCCATCCAACTGGTCGCTACTACAACAACACGCTTACAGAACTCATCAAGTTACAATTACAGCTTCCGAACATCCATCCATGTCATCGTCTTGACAAGCTCACATCCGGTGTCTTAATCCTGGGCAAATCCGCACAAGTTGCCAGCAATATCCAAGAGCAAATCCAGCAAAGAGATGTTCAGAAGTACTACCTTGCTCGTGTTACTGGTCAATTCCCAGATACAGTGACCTGTGATGAGCCCGTTGGGAACATCGATACCAAGCTAGGATTCACAAACGGTGTCAGACAACGGAAAGATGCTACTACTGTGTTTCAACATCTACGTTACAATACTGAGCTCGATGAATCCATTGTGCTTTGCAAGCCATTGACTGGGAGAACACACCAGATTCGAATCCACTTGAACTATCTCCAGCACCCAATCGTGAACGACCCACTATATGGACCAAAGGCCTCCATGATCAGAAACGAGATGATCAATTCATCTCAAGTCACCAATGAACAGTTCAGCAGATTGATCAAAGAGGATATGGAGAGGATGTCTTCGTTGAAGAACAAAGACAACGAGACCTGCCCTGAGTGCGGTGAAGTATTATTCGATGATCCAAAAGTAGAGGACCTTGTTCTATGGCTGCATGCTTACAAATATGAGTTTGATGACTTCAAATTTGAGACAGAAGAGCCTAAATGGTGTGCTATATAAGTCTCATGCAATGTACAGATGCGTCAACTTTCATCCCAGCATTATAGTTTTAATCCGTACAATCATCCGAACATCATTGTAACATCCGTACACCTTCTTCATATCTGAGATGATAGGTGGACTCAAACTCCAAATCTTCATTTGTAACTACTGGATCCAAAGTTGAGAAAGTTCGACTGAAAAAGTTTCCTTATATACTCTTTACTCTTAATATTATGTATCAGATAGTTTTACGAGAATTTGAGGTGATTTGAACGCTTTATTGTGTCTTATAAATCACGAAAGTAAGAGTGAACTAACAATTGAGAACTCTCAAACTAAAAGTTTCAGTTGATAGTCTAGGAAATCTTCCAATCCTTAAATCATGATCGCTCTGTGGTCGCCATAGTCCTCTAGAAACACTCAAATGACACTTTAGTCGCCTTTTCAAGTCATTTGAAGATGAAACTTGAGCTGGAGGGGACTACTGATACCATTGACTGTTACACTTGAGTGGCCGATCAGTACGTCATATATGAACAGTATACAGAGATCCACGCAACTATAGGTATGATACAGTCAGCTACCTGATACATTGGGCGATGTTCATCAGTACTATTGAATGTATCGGTATCTAGAGAGATATCTCAACATACCGCTACACCATTACAGACTCATTAGTTCTTTACACATTATAGATTTCATCATTTCATTAAAGGGTTCATCATGCAGCTTATACAATACATGCGAGCTGTTCCAGTGTTCCAAAAGTCGGTAGCAGCTCATTTGACGTACCTCTCCTCTCTCTGCTTCTTGATGGTCTGCTTCAAGTTCTCAATGTCATCCTTGGTAGCATTATGGGAGACGTTTGTGACCTGGTTGAATGGATTCTCAGGGGACTTCTCGAACTCCTTGTAAATGAGCTGTTTCACTTGCTGAAGTCTGAGACCTGGGTTCTCCTTTCTCATCTCTGGGATTCTTCTCTCCTCGTATGCGGCAAGTGCAGCCTTGAAACGTCTCTCTGGATGTCTATCGATGTCCTTGTCAGAGACAGCACCTCCCTTCTTGGTCAATGTCAGGGCTTCAATAGCATCGTCGATACCAGAAGCAGAGATCGAGGTGCTTGCAGGGAGATCATTGAGGAAGTCATCGATCTTGCCTGTTCTCTTAGCAGCGACCTTAGCTGCACCTCTACCCTTACCGGAAGGCTTGGAAGGCAAAGAGGCCTCCTCTTCCTTCAAGAGAGCCTCTCTCTCAGCTTTTCTCTTGGCTTCTTCGGCCTTCTTAGCGGCAGCTTCAAGCTTCTTCTTGTTTGCCTTCTTAGCACCGTCTTCCCACTCCGCAGCCTCAGCGGCCTCTCTTTTGGCATTCTCTTCTGCCTGTTTCTTGTTGGCCTACTCTGCCTTTCTAGCGTTTCCAGCAGCCTTCTTTGAGTTCTCACCACCTTTCTTAGCCATTTTCTGGTGCAATTGAGTTTGATCAAGATCTCCTTATATGTTTTTAAGGTGACACTTTCTTGACGTCTTTGGCCAACTTTTTTCCACGTCGGGGACACCCTCGATTTTTGCGCCAATTTTCGCTCGTGTCCTGTAGAAGTGGCGTTCTGCAAGTCGCAACTTCTCGCGATACACAGCTTTAGGATTGCCGGTTTTGCCCATCTGGCGGTCTATGTGGAGTTTCATATCAAGTGGATCAACTGAACAATTCGACACACACAAGGATTCATCGGACGGAGAGACTTTCTCCTCCTTCATTTCTTTCACTGGGTTTACCTGCTTTTTTTGTTTTCGTTTCCTGTTTGCTCTTCTGGAGTACAGAACAATCCCTGCTCTATTTATAAACCACAAGAACAGCTCCACTTGAAGAATCCGACGAGCTTTCATTATTTAAGAGGAGCAAGATGATGAACAAACCCTCGATGAAGTATGGATCTCCCACCAACATGGGCGGCTTCAAACCCAACGGTCCACAGATGCCCTCCCTCAACACGCGGGACATGTCAAGACGAGTATGGATCCGACGCCCCGAAGGAACACCGACATCAATCTACGTCAAAGACACAGACTTGATCGACGACTTGAAGACGATGATCGTGGAGAAGTTCCCCATGACACTCGCGAAGATGTGTGACCCCTCAGATCTCGTCATCAGACTCGAGCCCTCCTTATCGATCGTATAGTCTCCTTCGTACAGACAATCACCTTCCACTTCTTCAACTCGCAAGTTTCTGGTTCCACCAAGTGGTCAATCAGCGTCAAGCAGTACGATGACTTCACCGAACTACAGCTCACCGATCTCGCCCATCCCCATCTCTTCCAACAAGTCGAGTCTTGTGCCGCCAAAGCCACCAACGATGGAGTTCTCCAACATGTCACTACGGAGCGCATCACCTGCAACTTCACAACCTCTCGAAGCCGACAGAAATGTATGGCAGATCTTGGATCAGTACTACTCCAATGGTATGGGGATTGATAATGCCTTCCTTGTCGAACAGCCACAGCAGTACCACCCTCCTCAACCACAAGCTCCTGTACCAGTTCCACACAAGAAAAACCTTTCACAGGAAACCATCTCAGAGAACAAAGAACAAGATTTCACACAGAACTCAGGTTCCTCTTCACATCATGGGCGCAGAATGAACTCACTACCTGGCCACTCTGAGAAGGGGCTTTCACGCAGCTACACACCAGGAGGATCAGCTGTACCACCCACCATGTCACATCGAAGATCACAATCCAACCCTCCAGAACACTCTTCAGCGGTGCTTCTGATGCCATCAAGCCAATCAGACAAGAAATCTCCAAACAACAACCTGATCAACTCTTTTAACGAAAACCAGGCCCGTTCGGTATCACCCAACTCCATAGATCCAGCACATACAAGAATCACAAATTCCGCATCCCCTCATACAAGACAATTGGGAACAAACGGCATGTCCACTATGGCCAAAGTGCTTCCGAGTGTGAACGTGTTGATCGTGGAGGATAACCTGATCAACTTGAAGATTCTCAGTGCCCATTTGAGAAGACATCGTATTCATTACGACGTGGCAAAGAACGGACAAGAAGCCATTGACAAGTGGAGGAAAGGTGGGTTCCACTTGGTGCTCATGGATATTCAACTCCCAGTGATGTCCGGTTTGGAAGCCTCCAAGGAAATTAGACGCTTGGAGAAGTTGAACCACATTGGCGTGTTTGCACAATCAGATTTGGAGAACTTACCACCAAGGAAACCCGAGGAAGAGTTGGATCTTAACGTGTTCCGTTCCCCAGTTATCATTGTGGCGTTGACTGCAAGTAACTTGAAACAGGACAAACAACAGGCATTGGCTGCCGGCTGTAACGATTATCTCACTAAGCCTGTGAACCTGGACTGGTTGTTGAACAAGATCACCGAGTGGGGGTGCATGCAGGCGTTGATTGACTTTGATGGTTGGAAGTCCGGAGAGAGAATGACAAACATCTCAGCAGCATTGCCCTCACTAACAGGGAAGTTGAGTGGTAGAAGAGTGCTGTCACAGGAGAGGGAGAGAGAAAGAGATAGAGAAAGGGACCTGTACTAAGTTATTGAGTGGAATGAAATACATAGGTAGGTAGGTAGGTAGCTTACGGGTTTAATGTGAAAAGTGCTACGTAACCATCAAAGCTCTAAGTAGCCATAAATAAGTCCGGGATGTGGCAAACTAGATAAACTACCGATTTGTTTCTGATGAGAGGAAGCAAAGTTACACCAACTCTTATCTTGGTCTCCAGACAATATCATGATTATTGATAATGCACCTAAGAGGCCTGTGGACACCACTACATCATCTGAGTCAGCAAAGAAACGCACCAAGATAGACCCCAAAGAACACTGGCCATCATGGTTGAACGAACTCGATAAGATCCATTTCCGATTAAACTCATACTTCACGTTCATCTCTTCAAGGAAACACATCATACCCAAATTCGATACACTCAAACAGCCAGTGGAGAAAGTCATAGGCCGTCCACTCACGGAAGAAGACGTGGCAAAGCTCGTTGTGTTGTTGCCCGATGACATCCTGTTCAAATACGTGGATGAGAACCAAGTCACCATGGAAAAGAAGGAGTTCCAGTGGGGAAAAGGCCATATTTAGAAGGAGCTGGATCTGTTCACATTGAAGGATATGGAACTAACCGAGCAGATCTTGGTGTTCGAGTTCATCGATGGGGACTTGTCCAAGACCAAGACGAAGAGTACTTTCTACTCAGAGATGAAAGTACCCACGTATACACCGGAGTCGATGAAGAGGCTTATTGCGAAACGAGACAAGAAGTTTATCTCAGCAGTGAACCAGTACCTGCAGAAGTGTGACGCAGAGGGAGTGGAAGATCCAGAGAGTCATTTGAAGGAGCTTTGCCAGAGGTACATCCCTAGAAGAAGGGACTACGTTGATCCCATTGAGCAGATGGTGGCGAACAGAAGACTGGAACCCGGGGAAGAAAGACCACCCATCCCGGTGGTCATTGAGCGTATCAAAGGCACAAACTACAAGAATCAGATTGCAGGGTCCTTTGTGCTACCGGAGAGACGGGCACAGTATGAGGATCTATCCTTCAAGCTAAGTGATACACTATGGGAAGCATTGGAGATCCCTGGCTTCTACTCTCACCAAGCACGAGCGCTAAACGCTATACACGAAGGTGAGAACGTCATTATCTCCACATCCACCTCTTCTGGTAAGTCTCTGATCTACCAGATACCAGTGCTGCATCAACTGGAGAACGTTCCTCAGACCACATCCATGTATATCTTCCCCACAAAGGCGCTCGCACAGGACCAGAAGAGATCATTCCAGAATCTGATGAACAAGATGTCACTCAAGTCTCTGGTTGATACATATGATGGTGATACTGAATCATCGAGAAGGGCCGAGATTAAGAACAACGCTCGTGTCATCTTCACAAACCCTGATATGCTTCACACCTCGATTCTACCGAACCATCAAGCGTGGCGCCACTTCCTCATCAACCTCAAGTTCGTCGTCATTGACGAGCTGCACATCTACAAGGGGCTCTTTGGGTCCCACGTTGCTCTCGTTATGCGTCGACTAAGAAGAATGTGTGAGTTCTTGGGAAACAGCAGTGTACAGTTCATCTCGTGTTCCGCTACTTTGAAAGACCCCGTGGGACACATGCATTCGATCTTTGGTGTTGATACCTCTGACATAACACATATTGATCAAGACGGTTCACCTGCTGGTCAGAAACACCTTGTTGTGTGGAATCCTCCATACATCAGTCCAGCGGATTTGAGTGCAGGCCGTGAGAACTTCATCTCAGAGACAGCAAAAATCCTGGTACAATTGGTGTTGAACAATGTGAGAACGATTGCCTTTTGCTATGTGCGTCGAGTGTGTGAGTTGCTGATGAAAGAGGTGAGAAACAGATTCATCGAGTTGAACCATCCGGATTTGGTATCACAGGTGATGTCCTACCGTGGTGGATACTCAGCTTCAGATCGTCGTCAGATCGAACAGGAGATGTTTCATGGCAACCTGTCAGCTATCATCTCCACCAATGCCTTGGAACTTGGTATTGATATTGGTGGATTGGATGCGGTGTTGATGTGTGGATTCCCACTGTCGCTGGCCAACTTCCATCAGCAGAGTGGACGTGCCGGTAGACGTAACAAGGACTCTCTCACACTGGTGGTGGGGAGTGACTCTCCAGTGGATCAACACTACATGAAACATCCGGGCTTGTTGATGGAAAGACAGTTCCAGGAGCTTATTTTGGACTTTGATAATATCTTGGTGCTTGAGGGACATCTACAGTGTGCTGCGTTCGAGTTACCAATTGAGATAGAGAGAGATAGTTGGTACTTCCCGAACATGGAGAAGGCACTTGTCAAACTGGATCAAGACGAGCAAGGATATCACACTTCCAATAGATATCTCCCTTGGCCCTCAAAGCACGTTTCCATCAGAGGTATTGAGGAGGATCAGTACGCCGTTGTGGACATCACAAACAACAGAAACATCGTCATTGAAGAGATCGAGGCATCAAGAACCAGTTTCACATTGTACGAAGGAGGCATCTTCATCCATCAGGGTTACCCATACCTTGTACGTGAGTTCAATGTTGAAGAGCACTATGCCAAAGTGGAACGTGTGGATGTTGACTGGGTAACAAGTCAGAGAGATTTCACAGACGTTGACCCTAAGGAGATCGAGATGGTGAGGTCGATGGAGGGAAGTGATGTCCCCGTGTACTTCGGCAAAGTTGTGACAACAATAACAGTGTTTGGGTTCTACAAAGTCGACAAACACAAGCGTATACTGGATGCAGTGGAGGTACACAATCCGCCAGTGATCATCAAGTCCAAGGGTTTCTGGATAGACATCCCAACTAAAGCACTGGATATCCTCACATACAAACAGCTCAACGCAGCAGGTGGGATACACGCCGCACAGCATGCAATCATGGGTATGCTTCCATTGGTCATTGTGAGTGGAGTTGATGAGATCCACACAGAGTGTAAGGCCCCTGAGAAAGAGTTTGCAGAGAGACAGACTTCGAGAAAGAGGCCAGCTCGTCTGATCTTCCACGATGCCAAGGGAGGCCAGCACGGTTCAGGACTGTCCATCAAAGCTTTCGACAACGTCCATGTGATCTTGGAGGACGCATTGAAGCGTATCGAGGAGTGTCCATGCGAGTGGGGATGTCCTGATTGTGTCGCTGCAGCATTTTGTAAAGAGAACAGTTTGGTGTTATCTAAACCTGCAGCGTTGATCATCCTGAAAGTCATACTGGGTAAGGAGTTCGACATGGACACTGTCCCAGATGGACCAGAACCCAACATGCCAGAGATTGTGGTGGAGACGATTGTCCCTGCAGGTCTACCAGTGAAGTTCTCACCAGATGTACAGATCATCGATGTCAGAGAGGCGAAGGAACCGCTTGTGAAATTGGAGGATGAGGTCGAAGTTGGTAAGATTACAAGGATCCCTTCTGGCGAAGAGTACGTGGCAGTGAAGGAAGAACAAGATCAATCTTAAGAAATACACACTTATATGATGGCGTACCCACTAGCATAGCTCACACTGGAATCGGTAGGACTCTTTACCCGACTGCTCTGTGCGTATCCGATCCACTCAAATGTGCCCCATTGTGGGTCTCTCTGTTCCTTCTTACGCACCATCTCAATGGCTCTGAGAAGGATCTCTATAGGCCTCTATCCACAAATAGTGTTCCCTGTGTTCTTGATGTACTTTCTCCAGAGCTTGCTGGACCCGCTAGACGCAATCTCCATGGCTTTCTTGTCCAGATGCTCGATAGACTTGTAGATGGGCATCTCAGTCTTGAGCTTTGAGTATGTGGACAAGCTCTCCAGATCGTCCATGGACCCGGTTGAGGTGTATGATGTGTATCCGAAACGGGAACCCCAATGACAGAAGTCGCTGCTGATGACGAATGTGTTCTCATTGTCTCCAAGATACCCACTCAACGCAGTCGCAACGTCGTGGGCAAAGTCTTCATTACCATGAGAGATCATAATAGGAATGATTTTGGGATGCCCCTGAGGTAAGCTTTCTGTGAGATGACGAATGTAAGGTGCGTGCATCTCAAAACTGTGCTCTTCCTCATCCGTGTCCATGTCCATTTTCTTAAAGAGCTTCTTGTAGTGAGTCGTCAGCTTCTCCACAACTTCTGTGTCCACTTCGAGATTCCCTAGTGGTGTTTCATACTCCGAGGCACCACTCAGATAGGCACAGTTCTTGAAATAGACGTAATGGGAAGGCCCAAGAATGAACACACGCTTTCTGAGAAAGCAATGGTTAGTGCTATGTGCTTATCAGTAGTAGACCATCAGCTTCATCAGATACTTACACATTTGAAGGATCCCACGCGTTGTACGTCTCAGCAAGAGTCTTACCGGCATATGTGTACCCTGCATGACTATGAAATGTGCTGTTAGTACTATGAAAGTCAATCAGTGCCCAAACAAGCTTCACTTACGGTCCAATCAGTACCCTTGCTCCCGGGACAGATGGTGGTGCCACTTTCAGAAACCCTTCAAGCTGTTTGCGCAATGCCACTGGCGATGAGGAGTACCAGGACCCAGCATGTGTTGCAGTTCTCACTTTGACTTTGTTAGTCATATCGTTGATATCAATAGTCTGTACTGTGATTAGCAGAGAAACTGAACTATATATCGTGGGAAGTTTCTGGAATGTGGGGGTATCAAATTGTGCCAATCTCTTGATGGTACAGATTCCACGGTCAAGTCGGATATACACTTCCGAGGGCGATGGTCACGTGAAAGATGCTACAGCTAGCAGCAGCTATCATCAGCTACAAATAGCACCCATTTAGACAGAATATGTTCAGTGTATTGTAATAAATTAGCTTGTATCAGATGTACTTGTATGGGTTCAAGATGGCATTTGGGTCGTAAAGCTTCTTGAGCTGCTTCATCAACTCAATCTCCATCTCAGACTTGGAGTAGCCAATGTAGTTCTTCTTCTGGAATCCCAATCCGTGCTCAGCAGAGATGGAACCCTTCTTAGATGAAACCCACTCGTACACAGCTGGTTCCAACACCTTTTCAACTTCCTTGTCATAACGTCTCACAGCGACGTTCAAGTGGACGTTACCGTCACCAACGTGACCGTAACCAACAGCGTCAATCACAGGGTACTCATCGGTGTCACCAATCAATCCCTTCTCGTTCAATCTCTCTCTCATGGCATCAACGACTCCGTAGAGGTGATCAAGTGGCAAAGAAACATCGTACTTGTACACACCACCGTTGATCTGAGAGGCCTCTGGGACAGACTCACGCCAGTTCCAAAGGGCCTTAAGCTGAGTCTCATCCTGTGCGATCACACCATCGGAGATGACTTCGCTCTCAAAGGCGTTCTCCAAGAACTGCTCCAATTTCTCAGCGTCATGAACACCGTTGGAACCGGAGGTCTCGATCAGCACGTAGAATGGATGCTCCTCTTCCAATGGATGAGCGGTCTTCAAGTGCTGCTTAGTCAACACCTGGGAGTTGTTGTCCATCAACTCAAAGGCAGACAAGATCTCACCAAGCTCTGCCTTGGCCTGGACAAATGTCTTCTTGACAGACTCGTAATCTTGCAGACCCAAGAAGGCAACGTTAAAGTTCTTTGGTCTTGGAGGACACAGGATGGACAATCCGGTGATAACACCCAATGTACCTTCGGAACCGATGAACAACTGCTTCAAGTCGTAACCGGTGTTGTCTTTTCTTAATGAATCAATGGAGTTGACAATTCTTCCATCTGGCAACACGACTTCCAAACCCAACACGGTCCCATGGAGAGAACCATAACGCAACAGTCTCAATCCACCGGCGTTTGTGGCAACAGTACCACCGATGTGACAGGAACCCTTAGCACCGAGATCCAATGGGAAGATGTAGCCCTTCTCAGCCAAGAACTGGTCTGCGACTTCCAACACAACACCAGTGTCAGCCTTCAAGATACCAGAAGTCTCATCGAATGAGCGGATCTGGTTCATGTTGGAGAGACACAACACGACTTCGTCAAATACTGGAATGGAACCACCAACGAGACCTGTGTTACCACCTTGTGGCACGATGGCGATCTTCTGCTCGTTGGCGTACTTCAAGATCTGGGAAACCTGCTCTGTGGTCTTTGGCTTGAGTGTAAGCTTGGACTGACCACGGTATTTACGCATCCAGTCCTCGTTGTGGAAGAGTAAGTCATCGGCATCGGTGATGATCTGTGACTCTGACAAGATCGACTTGAAGAAGGCGAGGTCGTCCTCTGTGAGCTGCTTGTAACGCTCGTCACGCTTGATGTTTGGGTAAGATTCAGCTGTGAGTCTGACTTCCTTAGCAGCGGAGTATCTGGACGCAGAAGTGTGGAGTTGGGCGACACGAGCAGATCCCAAGATAAGGGAAGATCTGGCAGTGGTGGAAGACACGGACACAACGCGCTGTGAGAGAGCACGTGTAGCTCTAAGAGTGGATCTTCTCAACATGATGTGATGAAGGGCGAAGGTGAGTGACTAGTGGAACCCTCGAGGATCTGAAAAGAGAAGTAGATTTCCAGATTTTTTTTTCCAACTCGTCTACATAGGATGACTTTAGGTCATGACGTCCAAACGCGATATTTTCCACCGCCGGGGAAGCGTCTCGGAAACATGTACCCGTTGACTCGGACTGGATACGCTAGCGGGAGGAACTATGGAGCTATACCAATCATGACAGTGATCTTTTGGTGCACTTTGTGGGGTAAATAATCTCACAGAACGTCGACACTCGAGACCTGTTCACATCTATGTCACACTTGATGTATATCAAGTTCTGCATTCTACACTATGATTGATCACAGTATTATCTGTGGTAGTAGCACATCTTCTATATTCACAAGTTAAACCTTCTCTTCTTACCAAAACGGCTCCCTCCATTGTTCTATGACGATGAGTAGTTACCACCTCTCTGCGGTACGTAACTTGAACCACGCGATGGCTCCAAGTATCCGGATCGACTGAAACCCCCGTTGAAACCTCCGTTGCCGTTCCCACCACGGTTATAACTGTTGTTGTTATAATAGTTGTCTGGTCTGTATGAGTCTCCACCTCCACCTCCACGAGGGTATGAGTAAGTTGCTGGTCCTCTTGGTGCAGGACCGCGTGGTGGTAGCGTTCCTGAGTTGGACATCATTGGCATACTCTGGGCCTTACGTAGATCATGCTTCTTGTTCTTCTTGGAGCTGAACTTGTCCTTGATTTTACCAATAAAACCACTCTTCTTAGGCTTTGGTACATCTCTGTAGTCCTCGTCGTAGTCATCGCTGTTCTCCTGATCGTCATCATCGTCACGTCTTCTCTTCTGATGCAGGTTGAAGTACCTGTCTCTCACTTGTCTCGGTAAGTTATGCCCAGAAAAGGCAGAGCCGTCGATGTTTGGGTACCTTGAAGATCTCTCCTCGGGGCATTCATCACCGTAGTGACCCTTCTCTGCACAGTTGTAGCAGTATATGTTGTTTGGCAATCCCATCTTCTTACCGGTTTCCTTGGTGAGATAAGATCTCCAGATACCGGGACAACGGTCCGAGGTGTGCCGTGTCGAAGTACACGACTGACAGTAGATACGTCTGATTCTCTCTTTACACTGGTTTTTGAAGTGACCCTTCTCTCCACAGTTGGCACAAACCATGGATTTCGGACAGTGTTGTTCGTAGTGGTCTCCGATGGCACCACACGAATGGCACACCACTGTCTTACACTGTGCTCTCTTATGGCCACGCTGGTGACAGTTGGAACAGATAGTTCCGGTTGGTCCATCACTCACACCGAAATAACGTCCTTCACCTCTCAGCTCTATCAGTTCGTCTGGGTTATCGTTGACCTCATCGATGGTGAGAGCCACGGTCTTTGTACTTTGGAAGCTTGTATCCCCGATTTCGACTCTGAATTCAAGGAGGGGAAAGTTAGTCTCTGTAATTTATATAACGTCCATATCATTTCACAACTTACACTTCCATCTTTTCACCCTTGCTTTTTTAATTAGTCTTTATTAAATCAGCATCAACATCCATCTCTCTCAGAAGCAGAAAAAACCTGCCAAAAGAAGAAGCGAGTCCGCGAAAACTTCCAATCTCTGCCATTTCTGACGCGTGTCACTAGCACACTAGCAGAATGCCATCGCTGACAACGTCCAACCTGTCCAACCTGTCCACCACCTGCGGACTTTTTCATCAACTTCCTTCTCAACTGACACATCTTTGGTGTTTTCCTCTTCCCTAAACTCACCAACCCACAATGTGCGAAGAAGTCACCAAGAAGGTTGAGCAGCTCTCCGTCAACGAGGCTGCCCCAGCTGCTGCCGCTCCAGCTCCAGCACAGGAGAAGCCAGCTGCTGCTCCAAAGAAGGAGAAGAAGAACAAGAAGGACAAGAATGCCGGCGCTGTTGCCTCCAAGCTGTACATGGAGCCACAGCCAGAGTTCATTGACGAGCGTATCCAGCTCTTCGAAAAGCTCAAGGCCGAGTACGACGCTAAGGTCGCCGAAGAGAAAGCCAAGCAGATCGCCATCAAGATCACCTTGAAGGACGGTACCGTCAAGGAAGGTATCGCTTGGGAGACCTGTCCACTCGACATTGCCAAGGAGATCGGTAAGTCCTTCGTCGACAGACAGTGTATCTCCAAGGTCAACGGTGAACTCTGGGACTTGGAGAGACCAATTGAGTCCGATGCCCAGTTGGAGTTCTTCGACTTCGAGACCGAAGAAGGTAAGCGTGTTTTCTGGCACTCCTCCGCCCACGTTCTCGGTGAGGCCTGTGAGTGTAACTTGGGTGCCCACATCTGTTTGGGTCCACCAACTGAGGACGGTTTCTTCTACGAGTTCGCCGTCAACGGTGGTGAGACTGCCGTGTCCCAGGCTGACTTCCCTAACTTGGAAGGTGTTGCTAAGAACGCCATCAAGCAGAAGCAGAAATTCGAGAGATTGGTCATGAAGAAGGAGGATTTGCTCAAGATGTTCCACTACTCCAAGTACAAGACCTACTTGGTCTCCACCAAGGTCCCAGATGGAGGTTCCACCACCGTCTACAGATGTGGTCCACTCATCGACTTGTGTGTCGGTCCACACATCCCACACACAGGAAAGATCAAAGCCTTCAAGTTGCTCAAGAACTCCTCTTGTTACTTCCTCGGTGACGCCAACAACGACTCCTTGCAGAGAATCTACGGTGTCTCCTTCCCAGACAAGAAGTTGATGGACGAGCACATGAAGTTCTTGGAAGAGGCTTCTAAGAGAGACCACAGAAAGATCGGTAGAGAGCAGGAGTTGTTCTACTTCAACGAGATGTCTCCAGGTTCCTGCTTCTGGCTCCCACACGGTACCAGAATCTACAACACCCTTGTCGACCTGTTGAGAGGCGAGTACCGTAAGCGTGGTTACGACGAGGTCATCACTCCAAACATGTACAACGCCAAGTTGTGGGAGACCTCTGGTCACTGGGCCAACTACCAGGAGAACATGTTCACCTTCGACGTTGAGAAGGAGAAGTTCGGTTTGAAGCCAATGAACTGTCCGGGTCACTGTTTGATGTTTAAGTCCCGTGAACGTTCCTACAGAGAGTTGCCATGGAGAGTTGCCGACTTCGGTGTTATCCACAGAAACGAGTTCTCCGGTGCACTCTCTGGTTTGACCAGAGTGAGAAGATTCCAGCAGGATGATGCTCACATTTTCTGTACCGAGGCTCAGATCGAGGATGAGATTGAGAACATCTTCGAGTTCCTCAAGTTCGTGTACGGTGTCTTCGGCTTCGAGTTCAAGATGGAGTTGTCCACCAGACCAGAGAAGTACGTCGGTGACATCGAGACATGGAACAACGCCGAAGCTAAGTTGCAGTCTGCTTTGGAGAAGTCCGGTGCTGACTGGGAGATCAACCCAGGTGACGGTGCCTTCTACGGTCCAAAGATCGACATTATGATCTCTGACGCTTTGAAGAGATGGCACCAGTGTGCTACCATCCAGTTGGACTTCCAGTTGCCTAACAGATTCGAGTTGGAGTACCGTACTAAGGATGTTGCCTCTGAGGACGTTAAGGACTCTGCTAGACCAGTCATGATCCACAGAGCCATCTTGGGTTCTGTCGAGAGAATGACTGCTATCTTGACCGAGCACTTTGCTGGTAAGTGGCCATTCTGGTTGTCTCCAAGACAGGTTTTGGTTGTCCCAGTTGGTGTCAAGTTCTTCGACTACGCCCAGAAGGTCACTGATGAGCTCAAGGCCGCTGGCTTCTACGCCGATGTTGATGTTACTGGTAACACATTGCAGAAGAAGGTTAGAAACGGTCAGATCCAGAAGTACAACTTCATCTTCATTGTTGGTGACCAGGAGGAGTCCACCGAGTCCGTCAACATCAGAAACAGAGACATCACTGAGTTGCAGAACAAGAACGAGGCTGTTCCTCTCAAGACTGTTATTGCTCAGTTGAAGGAGTTGAAGGAGTCCAAGAGATCCGACAACGCTTTGATCTGAATATCTTCATTCTTATAAACTATGTACATCAATTGACTAATATCCACTCGAAAGCGAACCTTCACCACTTTCTAGACTCATCGTCTTCGCCAAAGTGACGTTCTCTCTCCAAGAGCTTATCGAAGTCACTCTGTTCTTCAACAAACTCGTCTGTGCTGGGTTTTCCAGCATTGTAAACGTTTGTAGTGTAAGGGTTCTGTTCGGTGGATGGCGTCGATCTCCATTTTCCCCACGATGTCGTCGAAGAAGCAGAGTTACCACCAAGTTTTGAATGCCTGACTTTGTCCCATGCGGACTCGTACACCGGCTCCTCTTTGGTCGTCTCCACGAATGGATCATCATCAGCATTATCGATCACAGAAGAGACAGGGGCAGGAGGAGGCAAGGTGGAAGTCGTTGATGAGGGAACATCCGCTTCTGGGATAGTCTCCACTTTACGTCTGTTCATCTCTGCTCTTGGACCACTGTACAGTCCTAACGGATCTCTCCCGGAGTATATCGTTTTTCTTCTTTGTTCTTCTGCCTCTTTCGATCTTGGATCCTTCATGATGTGTTCTGGGTGGTCCTTCGTCAACTTGTAGTACATCCACCACTTGGTCGACTCTGCAGGTTTTAACAACTGTGCCACCTCATAGCACTTGCTGTCGGTGTTTCTCAGCTTCTCCAGGTTCCAATTGTATGAGATTGAGGCAGCATACGGGGATGCTATCATCATTCCACCCATACCGAACAAAATAGCTAGTCCAACATTTGTTCCCTTTGTCGATCCAGTTCTCAGTTTCTGTTTATAGAATGGGATGGAAGTGACTGCAAAGAACGTGGTCCATCCAAATCCAAGGGTAAATGACGAGATGCTGGAGTAAGTATCCGCTAGCAATCCACGTTGGTTCGGGGTCAAGGTGTGGTCCTTCTCGTAGAAGTCAACGGCGTATTGGAACGCTCTCTGTGTGGCTGGATCGGCCTTGGATATGTCAAAAGGCTGATTCTGTGACTCTTGATTCATTCCGAATACAATTATTGTAATGAATTGGGGGTATATATGTGGATGGTTGATGGCGAACTCGGATGGAAATAGGTCTATTTTGGTTAAGCTGCAGCTCATGAGTTATGACTAAGCTTTGTATGGCGCGCTGACTAATTTCGAGACAGTAATCGAGCTTTGGCCGCTTTCTTGACTTCCACTCTTCTTGACACGACAACAGGTAAACAACTGCCATCACCAATCAAATCAGCCCAACCCACCAAACAATCCTTCTCACACAATGGCAGAAACAGACGAGCTTTTCACAGTGCGCCAACACTTTTTCACGGGCGAGTACGCGGAAGTCACATCCATCTCTCCTTCCGACTTCTCTAGCTCACACAGTCTCAAGGCTCTTGAATATCAGCTTAGAGCATTGACCATCACCAAGCAGTTTGAAGAAGCCGAGCTACTACTTTCATCGAGCGATGCCTCTGAGATATTCAAATCCACAATCTCCGCTTATATTTCCTTGGCCAAGGGCGAGTCTTCCTCCGAGTTTGAACAGTTGATCCAGCAACACAAGGACGACTCCACCGTGCAGATCTTGGGCTCCATCTACCTTGTCCAACAGGGTAAAGTTGATGAGGCTTACAACTTGCTTCAGCACCATGAGGAGAACCTGGAAGCCGTGTTGTTGTCTGTCCAGATTTTGATCTCCCAGGGTCAGGTATCCGAGGCAGAGAAGCAGATCAAGCAGGCTTCAAGTTATGCTCAGGACTCTATCGTCTTCAACCTTGCTGAGGCCTACGTGAACAGTGCAAAGAATGGCGAACACCTTAGAGGTTCTTTGTACTTCTTTGAGGAGCTTTCATACGGCCACCCAACCTATAAGACTTTGCTTGGTGAGTTGGTCCTCAACTTGCAATTGCACCAGTTCCCAGAAGCTGAAGTGATCTTTGAGAGATTGGCCCAGTTGAACCAGGGTCCAAACGCAGACCTTCTGGCGAACGAGTTCGCCTTCCACAACATCAAGGGAAACACACAGGAGGCACAGAGTAAGCTAGAAGAGTTGGAGGCATTGGCACCACAGCACCCAGTTGTGGTGGACTACAAGGAGAAGAACGAGTTGTTCGATGCCGTTGTGAACAAGTACAAGGACCAGATTGTCAACTGAAATGAAAAGAGAACTTGGATTAATACAGTGTTTTAAGGAACTTCACAAGACGTAGACGTAGTACTCCACACAGAGTGCACCTGATTCGTCTCTGAGGAATCTTCCTCTACCGATGAGGTTCTTCTTGGAGATCCAGGACTCGGCTTCAACACCTTCGTCGAGAACACACTTTGGGTGCATTGTGACGTATCCATCTTCAATCTCCTGTCTGTTGGACTTCTTTGTCACCACGTTGACCTGGGCCTCAGAGGCGACGATGACACCAGAGTAGGACAAGTGCAACTTCTTGTCCTGCTTGTTTTTCAAGAAGACATGACAGTCCAATGATGTAACATCTGGTGTGTCGTTGACAACAGTGAGAGTATCCCAACCGAGAGTGACTTCACAGTCGAATGGGAATTGGTCGTTCAAGGATTTGGTGTAACCTCCCTTGAGCATCACAACGACCTCACTTTTGGTCTTGTTGGAGAGGACCGGCTTTGGCTCTTCTGCATCAAGATGGATGAAGAAAGCTGGGGTCAACTGGGAGAACTTAGCGGCCTCTTCTGTGCTCATTGTGGTTATTGTTTAAGGATATTTGTTTGGTACTTTGAGAGAGACACAGTCGTTTTGATAATAACGAAGACACGGGAGAACTCTGATTATTATACTCGTGGTGTCTCACTTCCGAGTCGACCTGCTTCCATCACGTAGTTCCGGGACGTACAGCCTCTCCGCCTCACCCCACCCATCAGGCAACCTATTACGGTACTATTCTGCAGTGAGTGACACATTGTTGAAGCGTAGAACGGTGAACCCCACAGATGAGAGCTTGATTGCCAACATAAAATACAATCCAGCAATTAGAATAATAGCCTAACTAAGCGACCTTCTTCATGAATCTGGACCCGTTGGTAGGTTACACTGTGTTAGCCGTATACTGCAATCTGTTCAACGCCCAACACTACGACATCAACTGCGCAGTAATAACCCAACACTTCACGGTGTTCGCTTACCGGCCTACTATGGAGCAATTGATTACTAAACAAGATGATCCAGACCGAATAGAACGAGCGACGTGCCAAGTCAGAAGACCCAGAGCACCCACACAAACACATTGTACAGTGTGTTCTCTGCCAGAAAGGGTCACCTGAGAAACTCATCCATCTCTACACACGATGCCCTGTCACACAACTGGTGTGGGACAGAATTGTGACCTCTGCGTCTCCAACTACTCAGCGCACCATCAAACTCCTTCTCCATCCAAACCCAGACCAAATTGATCTGCGGGAGCTCGCAGACTACATTGAGTTTGTTTGGGGAATCCGAAACCAATATAGACACACCACAGCCCCGGTATTACCTCCTCCTCTAACTGAGGACACCATCATAGGGTCTTTACATTACTTCAAGACCATCAAGGGATCCATTACAGGGTACTACTCGTATTGAGGAGTTACGCTGAATAAGGTTCTCATCCGATTAACCCAGAGACTATTGATTTGATCACCTATAAGTATTGATCAGATTGTTATCGTTTTATTTGAACGATCTGGTCACAAAAACCCTAGGCGGTATTTGCAATAGTACATAGAGAATTAGTAATTCTACATCCCAATTAAAAAAAAAAAAAAAAAAA